>JAMKCH010005151.1:0-41412 GCA_023653785.1 Ophioderma brevispina
CCGGGACACTGCCTAACCGCTAACTAAAACGCCTCACATGAGAGCTTATTATTGGGCTCTATCAATGCCATCTAACCGTTTAGGAAGACACTGCGTGATTAATTAATAGAAGAGACATAAGCTTATTAATTATAGAAGGACAAAAGTAATTGAAGGACAAATTACTCAGGTTATTGAGGGTAACATGCCGCATTTATCTCTATTTGGTCCGTTAATATTAAGGTTGTTTTTTTCGTTGTACAATAGTGAAATAAAAAAAAATGGGGCATGAAAAACCACACCATATGAACCCTGACTTGCTTGCTCAACTGTGACGCAGGTTGAATGTGTTTCGTGATCTGCACATTTTCGACTTTTTTATTCTGAAAATGAAGGATTTTGGTGAAAAATGAGGTAGATATGAACATTTTTTCGCGGCTGATCCATTTTTTACCCCATTCCCATGGGATTTACACAGTTAACACTTAAGCAATATTACCCATTTTTAAGGGCGCCCCCAATTTTCAAAATTTGGAGATTTTTCCACGTTTGCATTGGTAACTGGCTAGTACACTATACCTGTGAATGGGTTGAGGCCGCAAATGTCTATGTGTGGTCGAAAAAAAAAAAAAAAAAAAAAAAAAAAAAAAAAAAAACAAACTAAGGAAATTTTGTACTGTAATAATTATCGGGGTCCCCGATAATAATTCACCGGCTGCTGGAACGGCCTTCCAATATGTAATAGCCGGGAACTAGCGCCAGGTACGTGTCCACGCCATCCATTAATTGTTTAATAGTTCGGGCAATCAAGTTAGAGTTATTTTCTCAGGTGGTCCACGATTTCATCATGGACGGACTAAACGTAGCATTTCCGCTTGGCCCTTTAATCGCAATCATGGATCCCCAATTCTAATTACAAAATCGCTTATTTTGTGACAAATACGCATTTTTTAGCATTCTCGTTCGCGGTATAGTTTCCTATACAATTACCAACTAACTGTGCAAATATCATTTTTTTTAATTGGTGGCGCTCTTCAAAAAATGTTCCAATCTTGGCTTTAAGTGACCAAGGGGGGGGGGGGGGTTCTTAGGGACCCTCCAAATTTTGTTTTCGCGCTTGCCGCTTTACGCGTGGAATTTTTGCGCCAGTTTTGTTGTAATTGTCTGACTTTTAAAATGCGCTTCTTGTCATACCAAAATAAATTAAATCGGCCAAGCCGTTATGAGTTTAATTAGGAGGGTCTCCCTAGGAACCCCCATACACACACCAAAATATCGCAAACTAACGGAAGATCTGAGAAATTTTTAAAAACTCAAAGAACCAACAATTTTTTTTTGCTGATATTTGTTCACACATACATATAAGTACACATTATTAGTAACATTAAAAGTAATTACCCTTTATGTGGCTGAAAACAAACATTTCATTGTAGACGTTTTGCTAACGCTACTGTAGCAAATCCTAAGTGAAAATCTGTGGTATTTTTGCACCCCCGTCAAAATACAGGACTCCCTAAACTTTCATGTTTTGTGTTAAATATCTGTATTTGGGTCTTCTAAGATGGAGAAATCCCATAAAATAAGTTTTCAACAAGTTTTGATGTGAGAGCAAGCTCGTTTTGAATTTTCCGTCTTTTTGCCCATTTTTCGCGTGTTTTGAAAACAATGTTTTGGCCTTAATTTGCCGCCCAACTAACAAATTTCATTTTTTTATTGCTGATTTGGGGTTGTCTTATGACTCGCTACTGTGTATAAATTTGGTACGAAAAGTCCTTCGTGAAAGTTGTTTCCTTAGGGGGGTCCCATGAACCCCCCTTTGGGCACCAACGCGAGTGAAAACCCCTTGTTCATTTAAGTGTTAAGCTGGGTTTCAGTTCCGTTATTGTCTAATATGGTGAGAAATATTTCTGGATCAGCCTTGAAAATCTTTCATATCTACCTCATTTTTCACCAAATTACGTAATTTTCAGCATAGAAAGTTGAAAACATGCAGATCATGAAACATCAATTGCGTCACCGTTGAGTAAACAGTCAGGGTCAATTTTTGTGTTTTTTCATGCACAAATTTGTGTGATTCACTCTGATTTGTTTTTATCCAATTTTTTTATACATAAATTTCTGTTATCAGAATCCTACTGTTTTTAATGGCATACACGGTTCTTAGAGACTATCACCAAAAGTAACTATTTTTATTTTTTTAAATTGTTTTTTAGTGTTTTGCGTTTACTTATTACAATTAAACTAAATGCAAATCACCGATTAAGAAAGTGAGAAATGGTATTGTTTTAGGACTGTTATATTATCTTTCTGATCGTAATAAAATCAAGGCCATCGCCGGATAAGGAGAGAAGGAGGCCCCTCTATAATCATAATAGTTATATTTCACATCAATTTTATTGAGTTGGTGTTGACCACTCCTTTGTCATGTACGCAAGGTATTTTTTATCCCCAAAATACCCTTGTATCAAGAACAAATGAGAAAGTCTGAGACTTCAGGGCCACGCTCTCTGGAAAATCAAAGCTTAGAGCACCTCCATTGCAATGACCCATTGATTTTACTTATATGAGAGAAACATGACGATGTTTCATAGCTGCCCTTTGTCGTGGAGCTTGTAGGTGACGCCCTATCCATAGACCCCTTTTGTCCTCATACGCTAACAAAGCGGCTACATGAGCAGCCCTTTATAACAATACCCAATACTGTATAGGCTTATGCTGCTAAGATTTGGATATGTATCGTCTTCACACAAGCAACTCGGAATACAACCCAATGGCCCATGACCGCGCCTATTTATATCATGAGCAAGTTAACTCACTATGAGCTATATAATTACAATTCCCATGAACGCAGTTCAGTAGCTTCATCCCATTGTATTGAGCAAATACATCCCTGTATTTAGTATGATTTATGATACCCAGGACGTGCATGGTCAGCTGTTGTTAACATGTGCCATCCAAGGCTACTGAACAGACCCTTGGTAGATTCGCATTCCTTACCTCATACGCTATGGTAATGTTTGTATGTAAAAAGTCGTTGTTGTTTTTGGCAATTCCTTTAGTGTTCCGGCCCCCCAGAACACAAAATGCAAAAATGAGGTTCTTGTCCACCCCAAGAACCAGAACGCCACTCACATATATGTTGCTAAATAATATAGCAACACCTTGCAACCGGCATTGTGGCTTGGGTGGAAAGGCTTCAATATGGAAATTTTAACTTGTCCATTCTAGCCTGTATTATAAATTTCATAAAATTTTTTTTTTTTTTTTTTTTTTTTAATTTTGGATTTTTTTTACAAACCAGCACAAGTAAACTTTGAGCATGTCGCTTTATTATGCAAAAGTTCAAGTTCATCCGTTCTCATGTAAACTATAGAGGGCATCCGTCATTCCTTATCCGGCGATGTCCTTTCTAAGGATGTGAACGTTCTTTCCTTCCCATCACCTCTTAATGACAATGTCCTCACTAGCATAACATTTTTAATACACAATGAAATGATACCATTAAGTGATTACAACCAATTATAATCTTCAAAATTTGGAAACAGTAGAGTTCTAAATGTCAATTGTTTAAATTTTCCATGTTAAATCAAAATGCAATAGTCAAGGTTTATTTCCGCACGTTTGAAAATGTTCAACAACCTGAATTTTCGATGCGTGATACGTAAAAACGCGGAAATGATGTAAGGGATTTTACCTGCAATGTTCCTCCAGACATCACCAAGTTTTGGACGGTGAAGACAATAATTTCCTGTGTGTTTTGACTAGACCATTGTGATCAGACTTGGCTTGCTCAAAATGACCCATTTGGGCTAAGGTCAACAAAGGTTGTCTACAAACACCGCATGATGATTTGCTCAAAAATCACATGCTAATTTTTACAATATGTGATTAAAGCTTGTAAATAAATGGGCCATATATTTCTAATCTACAGTACGTATGACCCCTTTGATTTAGCTTAAATGAGTCACCGAAAGATCATTGGCCTTGTCCCCTTTTTTTTTCCCTAGCTCACCCTCTGAAACCTGAAATGTAGTATGATTCCAAACATTTCCTATTAAACATCCACATTTTATTTTTTGGCTATATCCTTTGGTCCTGGTTGAAAGAAATTTATTAAGCCAGGTTCTGTTATTAACAAACTACTCTCATGTGTTTTGTGCAAGTTTCAACCACTTGAGAATTACGTAAAAATAAACCTCATTGTTCAAAAGCACAGACCCATATCGGTTAGCAACTTTGGAATTGAGGCGGTTTGATTGCAAATTTTTTTACTTACAACACAACAAATCACAATTAAGACCTCACAATGCTTTTCTAAATCCAGTCTGTTCAGATCGATTTAAAGGCACTATGGGTGATGTGCCAACCATAAAATCTACAAAATCATCAAAAACATATTTTGGCGTCTGTATTAAGCACCAATATAGCAAACCACGCCAATTGAGCGAGATTCATATCTTTGAACATGCTGTTTTCTTGCTTTTCGTGTAAGCAAATTCTAGAGACTTATTATCCTTCCGCTTTTAGACATTCTCCTGAACTTTCAATATATTTGGACCTCTTTTGGACTTGGATCATCGATAGTGCCTTTAACAGCATTTTGAGTTTCATTCCAAATGAAACACTTAAGAGCAGTTGAAAACGCCTCAGCTGAAACGACGCCCGATTCCATATAAAAGCAATTAAACTTGATTAAAACTCAGTTAAATTCAGTTACTTAGTGGTTTCATTTACTTTAAAGCTACCTTGCATAAATGGTTCCCATTAAATGGTCACTTTCAGAAACTTACCTTTCTCTTAAACTTCTAGATGTTTAAAAAAAGTACTAGGGTCATCTGTCTATCCCTCGGATACAGTTGACTGCGTGAGGTCCTTGAACAGAAACGTCTTGCATATAAGACTAACTTTACCTCCTATTTTTACGGCTTTGGCTGGTATTACGTCGATCTGTACACGGGTTTGATTGCCTGACACTCTGAGAACGACAGAAAAGTGAGAAGAAAGTTCCATTTCTAACCCTCCTTCAACAGTTATCCAATATTAAAGCTATAAGAATAAACACGTACATCTTTTGTCTATTTGTGTCTGCACCAATGATAAAGACAGCTGTATGGTCCCCTTTTCTTTGCGAGAAAATTGTGTTCTCCCTCACAATCCACCTTCCCCTACCAAATATCCGCGGTCCTCTACGCTCATGACGAACAATCACAAGAATTCAAACAAAAGAGACGGTACGGTTAAGATTAAGGTAATCATTATATATGGCAAGGCATACAGTGCTAAGCTTCGCTCTTTATCCGTTTGTTTCAGATTGTGTCATTGTTGTTTGACGTAGTCTGTTATTGTTGTGATTCCAATCCTCTTAATTGGCGGTCGCTATATGACAGAACTTCGGGATTTTCTTGTACTTGCTGCTGTTGTGTTAATATATTGCCCATCAAAGGGCTAAACATTATAATATTTTACAGATGTTGTTTTTCAACAGTTTGAGATACCTCATGAACCTCTATCAAGGACCGGGCAGGTTGGTCTCATTTTAAAGCATCTTCAGGCTGATATACGTCTCAAAACAGTTGTTAAAAATGTTTTTTAGAAATACTTGCTAAAGACTACTCAAATTGTACTCATTTTTGTGTAATATTTTTTTTTTTTTTTTTTTTTTTAATTTTGTATTTTTTTCACAGCATATTTCTGCTCAACGCGGTTACTTAAACCACTTTTTAAAAGTTACCCCGATATCAGTATGTCTTTACTGGGTCTGTAAGCACGTAAGGGTTATTTTTAAAACTTTGCGAGTGTAAAGTTTCCCATACCATAGAAGAAAGTTTTTTCTTATCGTGCGCATACAATGTGATCTCTCAGTTAGTCATTCACTCCGTTCGCACACTGGGATTTCTTATAACCTGAAATGGGACTTGCCATCACTCATATTATATTTCACCGCTGTCCTGCCAATTTTTCATTGTTTTTGACATGATTTCTCCTTTCCGTTCCTCTCACTGTCCTCCTTCCCTCCCTCCCTTCCTCCCTCCCTCATTTTAATTGTATTCTAAAAAGCTTCTACACATTATCATCGTGTATTCCATATCTTCCTTAGACACTTCCCCCTTAGTTGACCCACTAGCCTTATCATGATTTTGTGTTACTCCATTGTTTCCATAATTGCCATTTTTCCCTCTGTTCCAATTAGCACCATTCCCTCCTTGCTACATGAAATCATTACTATTGTAATAGACCTATTTTCAAATCTATTGATTGTTCGCACTCACCTGATTAAATAGAACGTGTTTCCCTTTGTGCATAAATCCAGGTTATTCCATTCGTTCGTAAACAATCTTCATCCATTCACTCACTCACTCTTCCATTTTATTTATGGTTTTTTATTTATTTTTTTTTATTATTATAGAGGCTCGGAGAAACTGTCAAGCCAGAAAGCGAAAACCACACTGCCCTCGACCCGGTCCTCTCGCTTACTAGCCTTTATGATTACCACTGACCACGAGGACTGTGTTTATGTGGATAGCGGAAAACAAGCTCTAATGTGTTTTCTTCTATTTGGAGAAGATTTCCAAGCGGCCGAAATTAAATAATATTATATATTTTAAGAAGGGGTGGGGCCTATATGCATGATTATAGCAGAAACCTACGCGAAACGAAACTTCGTCAAACTTTGACGCGTTTCGCTTCTTCAAGGTTCTGCTAGAATCATGCTATAGCCCCACCCCTTCTAAAATATACTTATTTAATTGGCAGACTTATATGTTGCACTAAATATACTCGATCGCTTTGTGCGACGTATCTCCTATGGCGTTTACCCATCAAAGGCTGTACCGACTAATATGTATGGTTTAAACCTTGTTTATCAATTTCTTCTGAGTTTATTATTCTATGCGAAATGCATCGTTTATGACATTTCCGTACAAAAGTTTTTTGATTGTTGTAGCTTGTTTGTCCAAGTAAACCTTCCAAACGTTCACGGCAGGGCGGCGCCAGGGGTGGGCATGGGCCGCCCTCCCCCCCCCTGAGTTTTCAAATTTAGGAAAACAGGGGTGGGGGCCAAAAAGTAAGGGGTTTTTACCCAAATGAGTTCATTTTGTACTGTTTCGCCCCCTATGATGTTTCGCGCCCCTCCTCTATGCTTTTTAGCCCTGGCGCCGCCCCTGGTTCACGGTAGTTGTTCTAAAACTAATCACGTACAAATTTATAGATTGTGTATCCCTAGAAATTTAAACCTTTTTATTGGCAAAATTATAGAACAAACAGGTCTATTGAGACATGGCCTTTCGACTCAAAGTAAGAGGAATGTGATATAATGACACAGCCAAATACTGCCAAATCATTGTGTCTCAATATTTGTCTTTTACTAAAAATAAACCTTTGTGGCATACATCTACTGTAATTTTATATATAGACCACGTTCACGGCATGGGCGGCGCCAGGTGTGGCAGGGGGCCGCCCTCCCCCCCCCTTGATTTTCAAAATTTTAGGAAAAACATGGGTTGGGGGCAAAAATAGGTTTTTTAACCCAAAATGAGTTCTTTTGGTACTGTTTCTCCCCCTATGATGTTTTCCGCCCCTCCTATGATTTACCCTTGCGCCGGCCCCTGGTTCAGCGGTAAGTTGTATCTAAAAATAATCACGTACAAATTTATAGCATTTTGTATCCATAGAAAGTTACACCTTATTTATTGCCAACTTATAGAACAACGGTCTATGGAGACATTGCCTTTCGTACTCAAAGTAGAGGACATGTGATATAATGACACGCCAAATACTGCCAATCATTGTGTCTCAAATCTTTGTCTTTTACTAAAAATACCTTTGTGGCATACATCTACTGTAATTTTATATATAGACCACGTTATCATGTGCATAATACCGGTGATTAAGAATTAGCGTAAACTTTGTCATCAAATTGAGTCCAATGTTGCCAAAATACCTGACTAAAAGGTGTGTGACAGACGCTAGCTAATTTAGGACCCAACCTAAATCAATTAAAGTGTTCCTCATTATTTAAAAAGTTATCAAAACTGGCAAATAAATTTTGGCTTATAGTGCTCTCCACGCTTTCGCCTGCAGGCCCCAAATGATTGGGTAGGAATATTGCAGACGATGGAGGTCCGTTGAATGTGGCAAAGGAAAGGCCCACACAGAATTAAAACCGATTTAAAGCGATTTAACGTTTGTGGTCTATGACCTAGACCTGTGGTCTGTGACCCGTTTAAAGTTTGAAGCATGATTTCGCACTACCTCGTTCAGATGCTACTTTTACCTTAATTCATACCTTTAAAAATTTAAAAATAAAAAGACCCTTACACTGCATGGGTTTGACTCACCAACTGCAACGGTTGTAGAGTTTGTTTTTTTAAAAATCAATTGATAAGAAATTGTTGTCAAGATTTTGTGATTACATGTTAAACCAATACATGCAATAGGACCCCTTTGACTCTGCGAACATTTTTTTAACTCATTTGGATTCTGATAAAGAACCCCACCATTCTATCAGATCTTTAGCGGGTTTCTGTAACACAAAGCAAGCAATGGTTCTGCAAAGAACCCCAGAAGGTTCTTTCGAGTGACTTGCCAGGACTACTTTGGATATTCATAGAACATCACTCATTGTTTAGAACTATTCTGTCAAGTATTTTATTCTTTGTTTACTTGTTTGTTTGTTTGTTTGTTTTGTTAAATGAGTGACTTCAACAAAACCACCTATATAAATTTTAGGAAGTAAAAATCGGGATATATGGTTTTCATCATATTTTTAAAATAAAAACGAATTCATTTACGGTAACTCGTGAATGCCAAGGTCAGAATTGAACAAAAAGAAATGAGTCTTGTACACTTAATGATTTTTTTGGCCTTACCTACAGATTAAAGAGGGAGTTTCCATAACCTGACCCATCTGACACACTCTTTTGTGACACACTTATGAATTCGGAAACCTTAAAAGAATAAACCTGTGCTTTATTCCGTGAAGGGTTTCCGAATTCATAAATGTGTCAGAAAAAAGTGTGTCAGATGGGTCAGGTTATGGAAACTCACGATAAAAGAGTGGAATAAGCCCTAAGTGTGTAGGCAATGTGGCTTTACAGATCAAAACAAATAAGAGTGTGAAATGGAAATTAAATTTATTCAGTTTAATTTATTGGTTTGGACTATAAGATTTTAACAATGAAGAAGATGTCTTTGAAAAATATTTGAACTAGTTTACTATACAACAATCTTACATGATATATCTCGTTACATTTTTCCCTTAGAATTTAAAGAGACATGAGGAGATTTCCAGGAAGAAGCGCCCCCAATTTTTCTCGAACCCAGGTTTTTTACATAGTTGGAATGCTTACCAATGTATTAGATCACACCTGAAGTGAATAAGCCGAATGCGCCGTCTTTATGTAATAAGACGATTATTTAGGACTTTCTGTCGTGCACGACAGAAAGTCAAAGCATGGTTTTCTAAGAGGAACGATTACGATAGGCAGGCAGGCGGTAGGGGTCTACAACCGATCCAGTGAAATTTGAGAGAAATTCGTATCCTAAAAAATCTCCTCCTGTCACTTTAATGGAATTCACAAACTGAAGAATGTAAAATGCACACAGAGATCGAATACTGAGACAGATACAGAAAATATGAGTAAACGAATCTCTCTCTCCTTCTCTCTTTCTCTTTGTTTCTTTGACATCCTTTCTCTTTCTCTCTGTCTCTCCTGCTCTATCTGCCCACAAACGTACCGTCAGAACAATCTTATGTAACCAAAAGTTTATTACCATGAGTACCATGAGTAAATATGACTCAACTTTCTTATCCTGACTGATGTAAAATTGACTCGGCTTTGAATTAGCTTTTACTAAACATAAAGGGAACCCTGGGCCCCTTTTAAGTGAGTCATATTGGAGAGTATTGTTTATTAACAATCAAAATTGAAATTTACAATGAAAAATGTTAGGCTATTGTTCAACAGATACAAAAACTTCATTTAAAAGGTATCCACCTTAACATTTTAAAGAGACATGAGGACATTTCCAGAAGCGCCCGCAATTTTTTTTCGAACTCTGGTTTTTTGCATATTTGGAATGCTTAACAATGCATTAGATCACACCTGAAGTGAAGCCGAATACGCTGTCTTTATGTAATAAGATGATGATTAGTAATTTCTGTCGTACACGACAGAAATTCAAAGCATGTTTTTTTTCTATAGGGACGATTACGATAACAGGCAAATTCAAAACAATGTTTTGAGGTTTTCTTTTGTACTTGTTTGTCTAATAAACATTCGAAAAGTTCTCGGGAGGTGGTCTACGATCGATCCAGTACAATTTGAGAGAAATTCGTATCCTCAAAAAATCTCCTCCTGTCACTTTAAGGGTATAGCGTGGTTTTCTTCCCAGTATTCTTAGGTTTCATTCTTTCCGCTTGACTATGACTGAATTGTATTAAAGGGGGTTTTGGGCAACGAGAGATTTCAAGTCATCCAGATTTTCTGTGATATGTTAGTGATTTCATATAGATTAGACGCTCAAAGATTCCCTATCATATTAATTTGATTACAGAAATAACTTAAATGAAAAAAAATGTGATTTGTAATGCATATACTCAATAGAAAAATAGGTTGAATTTTGTATTTGCTCCTATAGGAAATTAAAAAAAAATTTCACAATTTTGTACGAAAAACAGTTCTGATGCTTAATCCTTTCAGAGGGGATATTTTTCATGGAAAGGCTTACATCAGTGGGGCCACTCAAATTTCCCAACTTTTTTTCCGGACCCCTGGTATTGAAATCATCTCGTTTGCACACCTTGAAAGGTCTTTGTCATATCAACTTAGGTAGATGAAACTTCACGCTTTCTTTCCTCTTCAAATTACCATCTGCTAGCTTTCTTTTTCCTTTACTTTCCCTCAAATTTAAGCAAAATGACCACTTGGTAAGTTTGTATCCGTATAGTCTTATGCATACTTTGGTAAAGCACTTGTCAAGCAGTTTCTGTCTTTAGAAATACAACTCTACTATGTCAGCTGTTATTTTATGTTTACTGGAGTACTTTGTACTTTACACGTCAAATGTCCGTTCAGGATTATGTCAAATAATCTCGGAAATTCTTCACTGATATTCGAGCTCGACAGTAGTTAATGCAAGAATTAATAATCAAATGTGGCGGAACGAAAACTATTACTTAGGTTTAGCTTCAAATATGCATATTTACAACGGATTAAACTTTGTGAACGCATGGAAGTAATATGGACATTCAATATGTCATAAAGCACCGTTGACACCTGTTTTAAACATATTTTTAGAATTCTTAAAATAAACTGTGAACTTTGCTGGTCCGGATTCAAGTACACTTTATAACGTAACTGGAATCAACCACCGCTGCTCGGTTATGTACTGAGAACAATTGGTATTCTCCAACTCGGAGCAAAAGCAGTTTAAAATAGATGAAAATGTTACCCTCATAGTTGGAGTCAGAACAAAAAAGTAAAGAAAAACAGAAAAAAATATTTAAAACAAAGCCTATTTACCTTTATTTACTTTTTTTAAATTTATTTTTGTCTTGTTTAGCCTGGGTAGATCATTCAGTGTTCAGACACTGCTTTCCAATGATGCCCAGGGATGCAGGACGAATTTGGGACAGCCAGGGGTTTTCATCCTACTCTTATCGACACTGGCTGCGATTTCATATACAGGCGTGATTCTCCATGTATATGGGACCGACGGCTTAACGTCCCCTCCGAAGGACGGGGTATTCTCTTGGTTCGTTTGCCCAAGTCCAAATGAACCATGGGGAGAGCGGCATTCCAGTTTTAATCAATGGTTCTTAGAAATCAAATCCAGAATTTAGTACCCAATTAAATCCCAGCAAGTGGCCCCGCCGGAGCTCGAACCGGGGACCTTCTGCACCAAAGGCGAATACCCTAACCAGTGCGCCACGCTCTCCTACAACCTTGAAGATTATTTATTCAAAGTTGTAATTTTTTTCTGCAAGTCTATCTAACCCTTTTGCGTCAACAATTTATTGGAACGCATTTTTCAATATCAAAGCCGTTTGCCAGAATCTCTTAGTGATCAAACTCGGATGTACCCATTTATGCAAAATCGCACCATTCATGATTTATCGTATTATATAGTCATTCATTCTTGTCCGTCAGGCTCAAAACCTTCAGTCTTGAGTGCACTAACTACCGTAATGACTTCTGTTGGAATGTACACCTGCAAGAAATCTCTATTGTACACTGTACAAGAAATGCAATGATTGAAAAGAAACATGTGACCCTTGGAATCATCTCATCATTAGCCATTTCCTCCGCCCACTGTTTGAACGAAAGCCTCAACATGCTTCTTTGCTTGGATTCAGCCTACCCTCACGCTGGCCTAATGCGGGTTGGAAGGGACCCTTGTGCCTAGAGTAAAGTGTGCAGGTAACAAATCCGGGATGATCCCCTACTCCTTTCGAATAAGGTCTGCAACTTTTTACGTGTTTCATCGAATGACTCTCCTGATACACGGGACCAACAGCTTTACATGACTCCTCCGACACACGAGGCCACCGGACGCTTTGGCATACACCTGCACACTTTACCTAATGGATGGGATCGAGGAGAAATTCCATAATCACCCTGCTGCGCATTAGCCATTCCGGCCTTAGCGGACTATTTGAATATTAACCCCGAAACACGCACTCTAAATCGGGCTCGAACCATAGCCGCTCGATCGATCTTATACGGTTCAGCGCCTTAGACGGTTCAGCGCCTTAGCTCGGCCACCTCGCCCTCATTAATTGTAAATTCCTCAATTCTCTCGAGTAGGGTCAAGGGTTCCAAGTCTGTAATGTTGGTTGTTTATTAAATCATTTTCAAATTCTCGAATATTTTGTGGTAATTTCTAGTGTTTTAATTTGTATGGTAAGTAACTGATCAATATAATACACAACTGCAGATAATGGGAAAGGGTAAATATTAAATATTTGAAAAAAATAAATAATTAAATATAATTTGTTTTTGTGTAAGTAATTAAAATAGAGGTCATCTAGAACTAAAGATAGCCACCTAAATTGCTTAATTTTCAAAAGTTAGAGAGGAATTTTCGTTTTCATCAGCAACGTTTATGCACATTATCAGAGTGCCAACCGTTTATACGAAAATTCCCGGATCGGATTTTTTCCTATTACAAAGTTGTGATCTTCTACAAAACGAATGACTTCGATGAACAAGCATTCTGTATAATTCAAAAAATCACGATGTTTTGAAAAGTGAGTGCGCGTTCCTCTATCGGGACTATCTGGTCCATCAGCCTTTAAGCTTGACTATGACTGAATTGTATTAAAGGTATGTGTCATATCCAACTTATGGTAGATGAACCTTCACGCTTTCTTTCCTCTTCAAATTACCATCTGCTAGCTTTCTTTTTCCTTTACTTTCCCTCAAATTTAAGCAAAATGACCACTTGGTAAGTTTGTATCCGTATAGTCTTATGCATACTTTGGTAAAGCACTTGTCAAGCAGTTTCTGTCTTTAGAAATACAACTCTACTATGTCAGCTGTTATTTTATGTTTACTGGAGTACTTTGTACTTTACACGTCAAATGTCCGTTCAGGATTATGTCAAATAATCTCGGAAATTCTTCACTGATATTCGAGCTCGACAGTAGTTAATGCAAGAATTAATAATCAAATGTGGCGGAACGAAAACTATTACTTAGGTTTAGCTTCAAAATATGCATATTTACAACGGATTAAACTTTGTGAACGCATGGAAGTAATATGGACATTCAATATGTCATAAAGCACCGTTGACACCTGTTTAAACATATTTTTAGAATTCTTAAAATAAACTGTGAACTTTGCTGGTCCGGATTCAAGTACACTTTATAACGTAACTGGAATCAACCACCGCTGCTCGGTTATGTACTGAGAACAATTGGTATTCTCCAACTCGGAGCAAAAGCAGTTTAAAATAGATGAAAATGTTACCCTCATAGTTGGAGTCAGAACAAAAAAGTAAAGAAAAACAGAAAAAAATATTTAAAACAAAGCCTATTTACCTTTATTTACTTTTTTTAAATTTATTTTTGTCTTGTTTAGCCTGGGTAGATCATTCAGTGTTCAGACACTGCTTTCCAATGATGCCCAGGGATGCAGGACGAATTTGGGACAGCCAGGGGTTTTCATCCTACTCTTATCGACACTGGCTGCGATTTCATATACAGGCGTGATTCTCCATGTATATGGGACCGACGGCTTAACGTCCCCTCCGAAGGACGGGGTATTCTCTTGGTTCGTTTGCCCAAGTCCAAATGAACCATGGGGAGAGCGGCATTCCAGTTTTAATCAATGGTTCTTAGAAATCAAATCCAGAATTTAGTACCCAATTAAATCCCAGCAAGTGGCCCCGCCGGAGCTCGAACCGGGGACCTTCTGCACCAAAGGCGAATACCCTAACCAGTGCGCCACGCTCTCCTACAACCTTGAAGATTATTTATTCAAAGTTGTAATTTTTTTCTGCAAGTCTATCTAACCCTTTTGCGTCAACAATTTATTGGAACGCATTTTTCAATATCAAAGCCGTTTGCCAGAATCTCTTAGTGATCAAACTCGGAATGTAACCCATTTATGCAAAATCGCACCATTCATGATTTATCGTATTATATAGTCAGTCATTCTTGTCGTCAGGCTCAGACCTTCAGTCTTGAGTGAACTACTACCCGTAGGACTTCTTTAGGAACATGTACACCTCAAGAAATCTTACTTGTACACTTGTACAAGAAATGCAATGATTGAAAAGAAACATGGACCCATCTGGAAGTCATCATCATCATTAGCCATTTCCGCCCACTGTTGAACGGAAGCCTCAACATGTTTCTTTGCTGGATTTCAGCCTACCCTTTCACGCTGGCCTAATGCGGGTTGGAAGGGACCCTGGTGCCTAGAGTAAGTGTGCAGATAACATACCCGGGATGGTCTCCTACTCCTTTCGATAAGGTCTGCAACTTTTTACGTGTTCAGGAATGACTCTCCTGATACACGGGACCAACAGCTTTACATGACTCTCCGAACCACGAGGCACCGGACAGCCTTTGCATACACCTGCACACTTTACCTAATGGATGGGAGCGAGGAGAAATTCCATAATCACCCTGCTGCGCAATTATGCAATTTCCGGCCTTATAGGAACTATTTGAATATAACCAAGAAACCCGACTCTAGCGGGGCTCGAACCAGAGCCGCTCGATCGATCTTATACTCTGCCAACGGTTCAGCGCCTTAGCTCGGCCACCTCGCCCTCATTAATTGGTAAATTCTCTCGAGTAGGCTCAAGGGTTCCAAATTTGTAATTGTTGTTGTTTATTAAATATTTCAAATTTCGAATTTGTGTGGTAAGTATCTAGTGCTGTATTTGTATGGTAAGTAACTGATCAATATAAATACACAACTGCAGATAATGGGAAACCCTCTGCAACATTGACAGTAATGAGAATTAAATATAATTTGTTTTTGTGTAGTAATTAAAATAGTCATCTAGAACTAAAGATAGCCACCTAAATTGCTTAATTCAAAAGTTAGAGAGGAATTTTCGTTTTCATGCAGCAAACGTTTATGCACATTATAAGAGTGCCAAACCGTGTATAACGAAAATTCCGGATCCGGAATTTTATTACAAAGTTGTGATCTTCTACACGAATGACTTCGATGAACAAGCATTCTGTATAATGCAAAAAATCACGATTGTTTGAAAATTGAGTGCGTCCTCATCGGGGAATATCTGTGTCAGCCTTTAAGTGAGGGCATTATTATGTAATACACTTATTTGGTCATATTTGGCAATAGGCCCGACTGATAATATACCATGCCGTCAGTTTTAGGTTTCCTGATCTCCTATTGTAAATTACGGTATTTTTTTGTTAATCAGTTCCTTTGTTCTTTGATTGACACGTACTTGGAGTGTAAACCCTTCTTTTATGTTACGTCAGTCTATAGACTGAAGTTGGGTGAAAATTAATTCGGTTCCAAATTATTTTCAATTGTCTTGTTAAGTGAAGCGCAATGATCACTTAAGTGCGGTACAAAAGCCTTGTTATTAATAATAGCGGAGCGGCCGAGCTTTGAAAAGTGCTCTAGTTTTCGAGTTATCCCGCTCTCGGTACAACAAAACACAACCACCTTTATTTGAAGGATAAATATATGAGATTTAAGAAAATGATGGTTGTGGTTGAAATATTTGGTGGCAGGGCTGATTTCTATGCCGAAAAAGCGAAAAAAGTAAAAATATTACAATCTTTTTTTATGGTATCCTTTTTGTTATTGATATATGTTTTATATATTGCCTAAAGGGTTCAGGTAATACTCGTTAAGATGACAAGTGGTAAAAAAGATGGGTTTTTTTTTTTAGGAAAAAGGGTGATTTGGGGGCTAAAATTGCTAGACCATTTATATGTTGTATAAAACACAAATCTATAATATAAATGTCAGAGATTGATAGTATTGCATCATGATTAAAATTTGTTTTGCTAAGAAATTAATAAATCTTGATTTTTAAAGTTTTTAGCTCAAACAATTTTTGACCACAACCATCATTTTTTTAATTATTTATTACTATCTTTCCAATAGAAGTGGTTGCGTTTTGTTGTACCGAGGGGAGGGGTTGTCGACAATTTTGCAGTCCTTAACCGCTCCACTATAAGAAGAAATAAATATTTGATGTGGTCATTCGATTTCTAAAAATTCAAAATTTCCATAATGCTAAACTTGGTTTACACATTAAATCGCCGAAAGCATGATCATTGGAATGAATGCAAACACATTTTCTAAGTTTTACATGTAGTTATAGGAAACTCCCAAAGGATGCGATACGCGTAGGTTGTGTTTCACTCTCTTCCTTTGAGAAAAGGAATCGCGCAACGTGTTTGACTCACAGATACTTTGAATTCCAGCAGTAGAGTTGAAAAGCATGCGTTTAAACTAACCATTTTTTTTTTGCGACATTGAAATGAGTATGTTAAATAAGGCCATACATTTTAAACCTGTAGACAATTAGTGCACTAAATGAAAAAAGTGCCATAGAGGTGTTTTTGGATGGAGGGGTCGGAGAGGATCTAGTAATAATCCTAAGTTCCATGGCGTACGAAAAGGTCTAAAATGGGGCTTGGTGGCGTAGGCCAAGTATCCATACATAAAGGGAAATTAAAAGAAAGTGTCATGTAACTGTTGAATTTGGAAGGAAAGACCACTTTTAAACGCCGATATTAAAGTATGAAAGTGTCAATGGGGGGGGGGGGGGGGGGGGTTACACCGTGTGAATCTAAGGCCTACGCCCAACTTCAAGTACTGAAGCAAACAGGTTTAGAATAAGAACTCAAAAATCGCCCTGCTGTGACTGGAACGTATTCCTGGCAAAGCGGCACTGGCACATTTTCATAAAATATGAAATTTCCTCAATTGAATCGCAAATGATAGTCTAGACCATTGGAAGAATAGAGATATATTTTACATATAAAAATAACATACACAAAAACAGATAGGGGCATTAATAAGAGGCTAAAGACATCCAGGTAATTTGTAGAACAACTTTAAGTTTGCCGTAAATTTAATCAACAAAAATGTCTATTACATGAATATCATAGACTCGTACTCTTTGATATTAAAACCACAAATGTCACAGACCGGTCAAACAGGGTTCATGCCATGGGAATCAGGCTCCGGTGTGTGTTTTCTTGTGTTAAACGCCATTTCCGTCGTCTGCTGAATAAATGTCGCCGGCGACATTAATTATAAAAATCGTTCCGTTTACCCATAAGTGCGCTGATTTGGTCTTAAACATTTCAGGTGAGGGCTAATGTATATAAAAGCTTTACAATCATGCAAAAATATCAATTTTGAAAAATCGTGAGGGCGCACTATTTTTTCAAATTGGCCAGTGTCTCTTTAATGCAATCAAACTATTCGCTTATGATTAATAAAGTTATTAAATATGCTATAATCATGGTAATAAAGTATAACAATTGCCAAAAATAGCCAAAAGTACCTGAAAATACCATAAAATCTATCAAATAATCATAGCACCTGCATAGCTGACAGCAAATGGTGTGAGCTGGACAGGAAGTGACCACTGGCCTGTATCGTCCTCGGTGATTGGTTAATATCCTGTGTTTGGATGTAGACACTTGTGTACAGAATTATACGTTTTACTGGAACCCTGAGTTAGTATCGCTCAATACGCATAATTAATTGGTTCCAAATAGTTGCTGCGGAAATGTGTATGATTACCCTAATATTCCTGACCCTTAAATAATTCCAATTACCTCGCTTGACAATGCATTCTAACCCTCGCAGTCATGTTATTGTCCCCCGTGACCATTTCGTTCTTTTCCGTCGGTTCATCCCAATCGAGTAATCCAAAGATCCCGCGGCTGGTTGATTTGGTTACTGCCTTGCTTTCGAAAGCATTGATGATGTTTGACAAATAATGTGGGAAAAAACATACCTTTAAGCCTCATCTACATGAGCCATTTCTTGTACACTCCCGAAGGGGGTGGTTACCAACCCTTTGAATTTTCGTTATTTGTACAATTCCTTTAAATTTGCTACCACAGGATAGCTTAGAGTTTCTTCTTTCCATTGGTACCAAAATAAATATGACCCAACTATGACGCCATAAGTCAAGGCAAGTATGGAAATATTGAATATAGGGTGGAAAATTGATATTTTGCAAGTTCGCAAACATCAGTACGACACGAAAACGTTCTGGTATATAAAACTAGTCATTTCCCATCATGGAGCCAAAAGCTACATGAAAATCTGATATTCCTCACTTTTGAGTAAAAAATGATTTTTTGCCTATTCCACACTGTGTATCCATCGAAAAACATTATTACATCATTCTGATGTTATACTAGGCTGTTGGTACTCATTTAATAATTCTCTTGTATTGTACTTATTCGGGTCAAGCTTAATTTACATACTTTAGTCATAGGCTTAGCCTTAGGAACCGGGCTGACTGGACAATAGGGCCCTCATGCTGGATAGGCTGTAATACACTCCTACTACTTTGAGGTAAAAGTCGAGAGAACACATATTTAGTCTGTATTTCTAAAAGAAATGCTGAAGAAATTCTAACATGCGCATGAATGAAGAAGTTGCTTATTGAAACAAGTACGTTAACGTAATCAAATTTCAAAAACTTGCAGGTTTCGCACACCTTCCCTCGCCCTCTCCCGGCACCCAGCTCACTACACTCGGCGCCTCGCGCCTTGATGATTTTGCATGACAGGCACCCTTAAATGTCAACACATTTCTTTCCTAAGCCTATGTTAATAATTTAATCTTAACAGCATTAAAGTTCAAGGCAGTCATTCAACAAAAGCGGACAAAAGTGTATTCGCTCTTTGCGCGGTTGCAGGTAGAGCCTCGATCTAGCAATGAAGTAATGATACAAACTTTGTGATATTGTTCTTAGAAATAGTATTAATATATCAAAAGTCACAAATTAGTCAAAAAGAAATAAACTAACATCCAAGAAAAAGTGTACCAAGAGGAAATTGTCATTGAAAGATGCTACAAAGTATGAGAAATAACATATCCCCGAACATATCAAAGTTCCAGAAAAAAACATGTTCTACTTCAGGAATTGGGGTAAAGTTTGTACAAGGGTAAAAATATAAAAATTTTCTCCTAAAGGTCATGCATAAGACAAGTTATATAATTATTTCCTCAACCAATCTGACTAAAGGAATGCATTGGTCAACGATTCAGAACAATTGAAACGCTATATTTTTTTAAAGTCAGTACATATGATGTAATACATGGTTACCTTTAAATCTTTCATTGCGCCTTTAATTAAATTATTTGAAGCTTTCATATGTAATATTTTTTATGTAAAAAGTTTGTTTAAGTCTTTTTTAAAACTTTTAGCCTGTTTATCTTGGGCCCACAAGCTTCCTTTTTAGATATCACTTAACAATTTTCTTAGGATTTAAAAACAACGTAATGGTAAGTATAATAATGCTAAGAATTAGAGCTTTTAGTTTTATCACTAGTAACAATCAGCTATCGCTGCCAATTCATTGAAGGGAATAGTAATCATGGTAATAGTAGCAGTACAACATTAGATCGACATTGAAACAACGTAACGTAAGTCAAACACTGGACCAACGTTGGCACACAACATTGGGGATATGAGATTCGTGTTCCCTGTTCAATGTCGGACCAATGTCTGAATACAAGCCAAGGCCTAACATCGACCTGTTGAAGGACCAATATACATTGGCATATGTCTTTTTCCTATTTTTTGACGAAACACAAAAATGTGAAGATTTTGTCCTTGACATTGCCCCCAAAATAACCCCAAAAGATATACAAAGATACGGTATAATATTAGCCACGAATTGTTCAAGAAATAATAACCAAAGTCATCCTTAATAGCAGGGTAAAATAGTTTATATAAGCTTATATAACAGCCAAACAGACTCCAAACGTGATCAAGATTTTGGACGTGTAAGTCCCAAATCACAGTGGAAGATCCGTCCTTCACCAACTGATTGTTTCATAGTCCAGGTTGATCAAGCCTTGGATTCCATATATGATGTGGCTAATGGTTTGTGGCTTTCCACAATCACGTTTGTGCAAGATTCCACACCATCTTGTGAAGGAAGTGGTTTGCTTCGCCGCAGCATAAGTGTCACTTATCTCGGAACTGCATTTGCCATTCTGAGGTCTGGATGAGGTTGACCCATGCTTTCCATCAAGGCCACACGCTAGGCTGTCCACAAACTGCTTAGGTTCAAGGTAGAGAATAACCATTGCCCCGACCATCGGTCATTGATCCAGGATTATTATGATTATGATTATTATATTTGGTAAAGTGGATGTTGAAGACAATAATTTATGAAATGTCAAGACTTCATAGCCGGTTCTATAACATGTCAATACTCGTCAATTGTACTAGGGATGTTTGTACTGTGGCTGACACTACTATGGCTTAATAGCATACAACTCTTTGCAAATTGAGTTTTATTTTGTGCCTATGGACAATTCAGACCATAAGGTGAAAATGAAATTCAGTCTTACTGATTGAGTTTTAGACAATCATACTTAGTTACTTTGGAGATCTACACGCTTGCAAAGGAAAGCAGTTATATAAATAGGATAGGCCTTGTCCCTAGTGTTTCACACTCGTTTATTTGAGTCAGATATTGGCAAATGAGTGATTTTTTGTTATCTCTAAATTTACTTAAATGTCCATAATCCGACCTAAAAAATTCCATCTTGGGCCAACAGCTAACCAGCTCAAAATGACATAGATCTACGCGTCCTTGAAAAGATTAAGAAAGGTATCATTTATTATACAACCCCTAGAGGGCGACAAAGAACACGACCAGTAAAAGGAGACAAAGCATGTGCGGACAACCATTAAAAAATGAAGCGAGACTTCCTTATATAAGCCCTCTTCGCCCTTTATTCACTTACCATCCAGCGCTCCAGGCGGGATGTCGCGAGGTGCTTCTAGACTGACTACCTAGTAGTGTAAACCTAAGGCTCATTGCCATCATTTAGTGGTCTGGAGGGGCTCTGATGACTAATCAAGTGGAGAATAGTCTTCTACTAAAATACATTCAATATCTTGTAGTAACATAAACAAATACCCGATTTACTGTAACAAATCCATGTATTGAAGGCTTTTAATGGTGAATCTAATCTCCCAATAATATATTGCACGTTGAATGTTCCTTTAAATCTACTAGCTATTGGGAACAATGCACAATATATTAGTAGCGAACCTCGTCCACCAAGTGTTGTTGTATAGCGTTACGACCAAGGGGAGGGGTGGTTACCACCCCCCTCGAGATTCGTTTATAAAGCACCCCGATGCTTATGATTTTATACAGCGTGGATTAGGTATGGTCCTCTCTTTCCATTGATACCAAAATAAGTACCAACATACCTAGTAGGCGTCACAATGACGTCATTCAAGTCCGGAGTCGGCAAAATTGGGCATTTTCACAGAAATAGCGAAAATCCGATTTTGCGCTAAAAAAGAGGAATATCGGGATTTTATGCGGTTGTTTTCGCTCTAAATGATGGCAAATATCACTAGTTTTACATCAAAATAGAGTTTTTAAGAGCCATACTCTGCATAATAGTTTCAAAAATGCACCATAAAATATCCCTACCTTCGACTTTGACGGCATACCCTAACCCCGGTGAAGGTGCTACCTTCCACATTTTTTCACTAAATGACGGAAGGATGAGAGTCCACGAGAACGATTACCTATAAGCTTTTTACGGAAGTTTTGGCATTTTAGCGCCACCGGAGCGAGCCGAAGCTTCACTAGGGGGGGTGGTTACCCCCCCCCCCGTGGTGGACGAGGGTTAACTGCATTTGATAATACAAACCGCGAGTGTGAAAAATAATCGTCGTTGTCTACGATTAAACCAGGGCCTTCTTTTCTAGGGTGTATGAATTGCCTTAAAGGTGTTGTTCCGATCGTCTTTGGGACTAACCGGAAGTAGTATCAATTTTGATATTCAGATGAAAGACAGTATTTTTATCATTGTAGTCCTGTAAAATTCAGGCTTTCAAATCCATTTCTTTCTCAAGATATAGATAAAAAGATATAGATATGCATCAAAACCGCAAGTTTGTTTCCCACGTACTGATGGTAGGAGTGTACAGGTGTCAGGCCTTCATATCAAATAGAGAACCGGATAACAAAAATCGGAACAAGGCACTTTAAAGTTGGCTCAGAGATTTCCTGAGGATGGCATTTTGCATACATACATGCTTGTCCACATAATAATTACTGGGAAATAGCTAAGCTCAAATCCATGTCTTTCATATAGAAATCCATATTTGTAATAAAATGCAGGTCCCACATTTTAAAATACACAATACCCTATGGCACTTTTAACTCACATGACGGGATACTTTATCAAAAATCAAAATGTTGATTAATCTCAAACTTTGGAATTGAGCAGGTTAGGTGATATCTTCAACTTACTTTAGTTAAAGTTCCATGCCCGATTGCTTATAGTCTCGTCCCCAGAAGACCTAGATTTACCGGAAAGTGGTCAACATTTTGGTATCAGAAGAAAGCCAACTATTTTCTCACTGACCCTGTGAATCTTAGAGCCAAAGGTTGTTTGTTTGGTTTGGAAATTATGCGCGAAAATGTGCCCTATTTTGGTCTTCTCAGACCCAATATTAATTTGACACAGAACTCTATGGGGCTACAAAATCACGTTTTTAATCTCACATCAAAACGGATTGAAAAATCGGCGCGAAACTTTCAGATGGTTTGGAGTGAAGCCATTCTATCAAGTGAAAACATCATATCCTGAAATCGGGCCTCCCATTTAAGGGTGGGGGCGGGGTGTTTGGTGGGTGTACGTTAAGGACCTTAGTCAAATGGCCCGTTATTTTTTTCATGGTTAATTGCTCTTAGCATGTTTCTTACCATAGATTTTAACAGGATAGCTATATATTTATTTTTCCTCATATTTTGTTCATTTTACTTTTAAAAGTCGCTGCAGAATTGATCAGAGGTCGGCAACGCGCGCGTCGCCATATCTGCATAAAAGGGGGCGGAGACTATGGGGTAGCCTTCATACGCGATTAACAAATGGGGAGGCCAACTACTCAAACAAGCCATCGGGATTACTTCCGTGTTGACGCATGTCCCGCTCGGCGCACGGTAAATAACTCTTGAAACCATTCTGTGCAGAGACTGGTATGTTATACGCATTTTTGACCAAAAACAATCACCTGGGCTGAACTGCAAAAGGGGCGTGGTAATTTCGCGTAATTCCGCACAAACGGTTTCGGTGGCTATTCGGCCGCGCGGGTGAGCCAAGTTGGAATGAATGGGAGCATCAGAAACGCTTGATGCAGCGATTCGTGACGCATACATGTACTGTTTTTTTTTTTGGTTAACCCACGTGAGGTTTTGCGTTTTCAACCAGAATGGGATTTTAATTTCACGATTTGTGCCTCATAAATTGTTGAATGTTAATCATAAGAATCCACACTGTTAAAAAATAACTTTAAAAAAACAGGCATTTGACTGGCAGCTGGGACGCACTACTGCAGAACGTAAAATAACTGGAAGCGTAAAAATACTAAAACCATTGCAGGAACGTAAAAGATGACGGCGTAAAATCTCATCTTCAACGTTATCGTTGTCCTTTGGACTTGTTTAAACATATTAGAATTAAAACGTTATTCAATCCTCTGACCAAATTTTTCCCAAAGTCGCTGTAAGCTATCATATCTATGGCACCAGAACCAACGTTGTATTTACGTTACCACTGGTTGTAAAACAAGTTAATATTTTTCAGGCAGACAATTTTGAGGGAAAAAGCAAAGATGGGCAAACTTGGCAGAAATGAGATTTAACCAGTTTATACCTTTGTTTTATTGGTAATTTACACATCTAATGTCCCAATTAATTAATCACCATAGAAGAACTTATACATGTACCTTACATGATTTCGAAGCCAGGGCCTTAAGATTACAAGTCCCTAAACCTTATCCACTACACTACATGACTTTACTGATATCAGATGCCTAAAATTAAAATATAACCGTGTGTCCCAAACAAAACGCAACACTTGGTGGCAGGCGCCATAATTTTTTAACAAAAGCACGCGACTCACTTTATTCTTTCTTTCTTGTAAGGTAAGATAGGATTATTAGCTAATATCCTGAAAAAAAGTTTCATAAAGATAGAGTCAATAGTTTTTTAAATATGACCCCAAAAATCAAGTACCCCAGAACCATTTTACAAAATGAGGAGCATTAACCCAAAGACTGGCAATGAAGAACAGAATGGGAAATACAATGTTGATTGCAATCAACATTACTTGCCCAAAATTCTTGGCAGAACAACTTCTACGTAGTCAAATGACTGCATTTACATACTTATTACTAACTGAATAATGATAAAACATTAATTTATTGGTAAAAAAAAATTTTTAAGAACCGTATAAACTATGACCTAAGTCCCATAACAAACTCCACAATTACATTTTAATATAAATGCTTGGGGTCTGCAACTTGCTTGTTACTGAAAATATTGTTTACCTTCTCAACTTTATGAAAGTAAACCTATGTTTTCGACACAAAACTCATAACAATACATCAGTATATTAATCCTGGTCCTTAAATTTTGGGATTAAAATAACTCTTGTGTCCGTCCTAATGATGACGATTGATTAGCTATAATCCACTGCTGTCTTATTTGGACAATACGAAGAGTTTGTTGATCAATATACATTCCAAAATCGATCTTTTACGTGTGTGTTTTAAAAGGCATGTTTAGCTGTTATTACAATGAAACATTCAGTATGTTAATAGTTGTTGCAGTATAGCTGTCTTTAAAAAAAGGAAATGGTGGTTGGGACTTAGAGAGTCATATTTGGGTTCTGACGCAAAACGTACAGTGTGTATTGAGGTAATAGAGCTCAATTGGTTAAATGGGTCCTGCGGGTACTTGAAATTATGGGGTCATACCTTTAAAAAATATGACTTTACCTTTATGAACTTTTCAGGGATATTAGCTAACAGTTCCATCTTACCTTACAACAACGAATAAGTAGTCACGTGCTTTTGTTCAAAAACGTAGGCGCCTGCCACCAAGTGTTGCGTTTTTTGGGAACACACAGTATATATGTGTGTACTACTTTTTTCAAATTACCGTAAACTAAATTTAAATTACAAAGGAGGAAAAGCGTTTTTTTTTTATGTTTTTTCCTTTTTTGATTTTTTTAATATTTGTATTTTTTTAATGACGTAACTTACAGACGTTATTTAACACATTTTAATAGGTAAAACGATTTTCTAGTTGGTATGCTTAATTACAAACCAAGTAAGTACAAAAGAACGTTCGTAATATACGGAAAATATAATAACGGTCCCCGGGGTAACGGTAAGCGTATAAATACTACGTTTTTTTCAAAATGTGTAGTATTATTTTTAGCCACTGTTTATTTACATTTTTCTGCTTCCAAATTGTATTTTATGTTAGTAAAGTATAAAAAGCGGAAGATTATTGAATAAGGGGGTTTTTTTTTTAAATTAGAAATTATTTAAAAGGTAATAAAAGTCTGGTATTAAAATAGGAACATTTTTAACAGTGCCAGATGAAGTCATTTGACATGTGCAGAAGCAGTGGAATAATACGAATGAAACGCTTGTGGTTTTGGGATAAGGCTATATTTTGTAGCGAACGGGACAATATTTGGACCAACGTGCGATTTTCTCTGTGTTTCCCTTTCTTCGATAATTCGTGTGATTTTCTGTTCCACCAGTTACTCGAAATCCCTTATCCTCAACAGGTAGAAATGAAATGCATCGTATAGAGCAATATCAAAATCTTGGGTCGGTATTTTGTGTTAGTTTTTTAAATTTGTTTTGTTAAAATCGATTTAAGGTCAACCTTTGAACAATCTTGGCGTTGTTAGAAATTGAAACACGCGGATTGTGGCCTTTTTTGGCAAGTAAATTTTTAAATAGTGCAAAATTTGAAAAAAGGGAAATACCGACCCTAGAACGATGACTCTGGAATACAAAAACGAACAATGCACATTTTTATAACATTTCTTATTTTTTATAGGGAACCAAAATAAAATGGAGTGAAAATCACCATTTTTTTTATAAGTTTTTCTCAAAAAATATGTCATTTGGGAAACATTTGCAATCCATATTTTGGAGTTCCTTGAGTTATTTCCTTCTCAAATAGTATACTTTTAATAGAGTTTAAGTACGGCCAAAAAACATTCCATTGAAACTCCCTGACTTGAACACCCCCTTAACTATTTTATTAGTGCACAAAAATTGATAGACGTAATCTCTGACTCATGCTTTAAAGTGATCTTAATCTCTCATATAAGGAGAATTTAATCTGTTTATACTTAAAAGTTAATTAATCAGTTCATATAAATTTCGCTTAAAACGCTTACAAAGAAGAATTAGAACTTTGATATTACTCCAAAATAATAAACATCTGGTAAAAGAAAAAACTTAATGCAACATTGGAGTGATTTCTGTTCATTTAGATACTTTTGTCACTAACTCATGTGACAACCATTTCAAAAAAAACGTATTGGAAGAATTGTATTGTATAAAGAACACTACACCTCCTCTTGTGGCCAATAATAGACATGGTTATTTTTAATAAAATTAAGCAGTTATCTAATCCTGACATAAGTACATTTTAACTTTAGCACCTAATCTATATCATGTGCTTTATACAAAGTATCGTGTGAAGGGTACAATATTTTCAACGAGGTTACAATGTGGTGCTCACCCGAACTGTGAAACAACCCTCTTCTGTCATTGCCATTAAACGTGCATTAAAATTCAAGCTTCTCTCCGCAAAGTGAATGCCATGATTACCATATAAAATGATACCAATGTTGTCGATTAACTAGGTATGAGTGAACATTTGTTGTCGGGGTGTGATGTATGTTTTGTCTGAGATTCGCTTGAGAAAAATAAACTGGAAGGATTCGAACTCTATTGCAACGTTATACGTTTCCCCCCGGTGTTCGTCCCATCAGTGATGAATATGGATCATGAACAAGACAAATAATTCAAAGGAAAAACCTAAAAAAGAATTGCGATTTCATGACTCGCGCATGGGTTGGTTTACAGTGATGGAAAGTTGCAAGCATTGATCTCACTCTTTCGTCCATGCTCATCTATACAGTGTGAGTCAATAAAGAACCCTACATTCAGGAAAAGAAGTTGTTCTTCAAGGTAAACGATATTGTTTGCCTTGAATCAGTTTGCTTTGGTTGTTTACAGGGATAACCAGGCTATCAGAAGATTTTTATTTGTTGTCTTTCGGACTTGGGTTCAGAAACTAGTCCTTTGCGGAGAGACCTAAACATCCTGTTGGCCTATTTTAGCCACACAATGCGGAGAGATGACAAACCGACGTACATCATAACTCATTATAGCAAAGGAAATTCACACATGCAGTTCGGATGGTATCGATTTCTTCCCGACAACATATCATTTGAATAAAATGGTCAATGTGTAACATAATTAAATATTACAATAATCCTTCAAACAAATTAAATACCCATTGTGCAATCATGAAGAGTCAGTTATTGAAAGTCACTCCATATCATGTTTCAGTTCATGACATAATGAAACTGCTCAATATTTTTGTTTTACATCTCTAAGGTAATTATTTTTGCACAAATACAGTATAATCAACGTCCATAAATTGGCGAGAAGAACAAAAGCGAAGTTTCGTAAAAAAAATTTGCATTAAAACTTTAAAATTGCAATATCGCACTGTCTTTTCAAGCGGAATACAAAACCTTCATGGTTTTCACTTTAGCTCTCAAGTTTCGTTGTAGGTTAAAACCATGAACTGGCGAATCAAAGTAAACTGTGGCCTTACCTAGCTATCCTCGACTTCTTATTGGAATTGAAATTTTTCACTCAGCATTTTCTTTTGTAATCTCCGGATATTATTTTTTATAATCTTTCAATTATTCCCCCACCTTCTATTGTTGAACAATACTTTGGTGTTAAATGTTTTTACTCAAATCACTGCTGAAGACCATGCTACTCTATGCAAACGATGCATCTTTGTTTGGGCCAAAATCGGCCAAACAGGATTTTTTAAGTCTCTCAGCAAAATAGGTATAACTTCTTCCTCCAAAGTCCAAATGACACCAAATAAACGTGTTCTGAAAGCCTGTTTATCCCTCTTTATAACCAAAGCAAACACTTCAACAAAAATAATTCTTAACTATTTTAATTATTTTTTATTCTGAATGTAGGGTTTTTTTTGACTCACACTGTATTATTTATATCCAGTGGCAAGACATTTAAAGTCAAGACGACTGGAAATGATACTTGATGCAGTGGACAGCCTAATCGCTGTCCGAATTTCTCAGGCAAAAATTGGGGTACGCGCAGCGTTGTGTGCGCCAAACCGGGAGCACAAATAAGTTCTTAACAAACGTCACGCGATTTGTAATTGGTCGGGAGCCGTGCGCCCTCTACGCAATTTAATTGCATAATACATTCCGTGCGTTTGGCTTGCCTGAGAAATTCTGACAGCGATTATAAAGACCCTCTCTTTGCTAAAAATACACCTTTCGAAGCCGTGTTACTCCCGCCTCCCTACCCCTCCTGCTTTACGTCACATCATACATAACATTGTGCTATCCCACAGCAATTTCCGATTCCTGCAGTATATTTGTCCCAGATTTTGGGTTGTTTGCAAAACAATATTGATTATTATGCCAGAATGTTAAGTTTCTCTCTTTGACACAACATATAATTTATTATTTACCATGCCAAACAATTTCATGGGACATTTAAATAGTGAATAGTAGCTGTCCATTCAATTATAGACAAAACATCTATTACAACTGACTAATGCGAGTGATAGGGGCTGTTGGGAAATTGTGTTTGATGTAATTCAATTACAGAGAAATCATTCAATTAACAATTTCCTGATGCTAACTTTTGTCAAATGTGTATATTACAATTCAAGAGATTGAAATGTGGTTTGAATTAAGTTAATATTGAAACCTATCCAAAATATCGATGAAGTCTTGCAAACGTAACAAGGAGAGGTAATATTGATAACATATAGTATTGTTATATTAAGTACAATTATAGCATTTTGTGTTATTAATTAAGGATCAGTCTTTTTGTCTTACTGTATCTTTGGCAGGCTTTCATTAATCTCAATGTAATACGCTGTTACGAAGGTTGACACACGTATTCTAACATCTATCATACTTTTTATCTACGTGTTTCGGGTACAATATTGACATCGGACATTTTTCATTTTCATCTCAAAATATTTACTAATAATTTATATTTAAGGTATAAAATAATTTCTTAAACTTAATTTGAGTTATCAACTCGTAACTTGAAACATGCTGACTTAAAGGCATATATTTTTAAAAACGAAAGACTCTATTGTAAGCTTTTTCTCATACACACCATAAGACCAAAGTTTGGCGTTTTCAATCCGTCAGTCCCAAAAAATATTTTGTCAGACACCTTCAGAACCTTTGGTCTATGTAGATTTGTTGGTTCTTACAAGGGTTGTTACATTTTTATATCCATTTTGGATGGTCAAGAGAGATTTCTTTATAGAACTTTCAAACTGGGTTCTTGAAAATTCTGAACCATTTCGACTTTTAGTTCTAAAAGGCCAAATGGTTCTGAAAATGACGAAGGTTTTCAGATTATTTTTTTTTTGGTCTCTGTTTTGACACCCTTTATGGGCTTGGTTATGATAAGTGTTAGGCAGACACTTGGTTTTCATAGCCCAGACGAGCTGCAAACAAGCTCTTCTGAAGTTGGTAAGGTGGGCTTAGGGATGTTTACTACGGCACCATAGACTAGATTGGAAATTGAGGTATGCACTTAATCAGGTATTTCAGGCGAGCTATTGAGTGCTAATCACACTAACCGCCTCAAAACAAGTGCCTGGGTTAGGGTAATAGTTTAGGGTTAGGGTTATGATTTGGAATATTAAGGTGCATTTTTACCCTGGTTTGGCGTGTCAAAATAAGGCACGTCTCGTAACAAAATCTGTTCACGACAGTGGTTGTCGGTGATATATCCACGTCGAACTATACAAAAAATATCAAAATGGATTTAAAAATCTGCAATTAGCCATGGTAGCATTTTTCATGGTAGATTCTTAGTAGATTATACCAATTAGCTGTGAATTGAATTTCCTGTTGCTTATCATGCGTATAGGCAAACAGTTTGTTCCTCACTCAGGAATAACGTTTATGTACTGTGCATCAGCTGTATCATGCTCATGCAGGATTAACAACTGGTGTCAATCTCATGAAATAAGAAAAAATTGATGTTCGAATAACCGACGGGGTCTTCAGCTGTACGAGAGGTACATTCATAGTCTTCAATTTAGTTTGCGTCAAACGAAAGTTTAAGCATAATTTGCGATTGGAGGGCTTTACATGTCTCAACATCATCAGAATCAGACTGTTTCATGTTTGTAACATGAAACTTATCGTAATATACTACAATGATAAGACAAAGCGCCTATTAAGGGAGACAATTCGATCATTTTGTTAGTCATTATTTCCTTAAATGCAACACGTAATTGAAAGGAGTATTCTGATCTTTAACACTGCTGTTTTCTTCCTTCTCTGTCATGAGATTATCTTTGGGACTAAGAGCGCTCAATCCCATTACAGGAAAGCGTAATAAATCTGTGCTTAAGTACTGTATACTGACAGAAAAACCGGTTTTTCTCTTATTTCACGGCATGCCCTTACTTTCGATCATTGATCATTGGGTATCTTACTTCAGACCACCCCCGATTTCATTGTTATCCGCAATTCAATCACTTTATAAGACAATTATCTCTCCCATTCTTTGATGCACTAAAATGATTCATGTGTCATTGTCTATTCTCTGCCTACCTTTTGTTTCTTGAGGGCACATGCCTTGTGGACTTCCATAATACACAATGTCCCTAGGGTGGAGAGATTTACGAGAGTTCCGCAGGAACTTAAGCCTAAATTTTCATGTTTTTCATTATTAATTAAAATGCTTCGTTTCGGTCGTGTCTAGAGCTTCTACGGAAACTGGTATCTTTCAAAGCTTCTCAGAATGATTATTGTCAATATGATTATAATAGAATAGTAAGCCAAAGGCATTGAGGGTTCATAGATTCACGGTTCCCTCCGGCTGTGGTTCACATCTCTATCCAGTCAGTCCTGAGCCATACTACGCAATTGTTTGCTGTGAAATTAATGTGCAATGTCATTCGCATTCTCTAGGCACAATCAAGGGGGAACGGGCCGAGCATTGTCCGCTTGTCCCTGCTAGGTCTGTAGAGCAAATCTGTCACGGGAGGGCAATGGGTTGGGTAGATTACACTTGGCAAGACCTGCCTCCAGAACAATCCAAGCATGCAAGGAATACAAAAGAATCACCTGCAGAAATATCTGAAATATTCAAGTGAAGCAGGTGCATTATTGTATTCTTTCCATGCTTGGATGATCTGGAGGGCAAACAAAGGTCCGTTCAATATAATTTACCTTCCGTGAAAGGAACCTATAAACTGCCCGTGGTATTCGTTGTCTGAAAACGAAACAAGCCGAGAAATGCGTACACAGACATATTTGAAGAGAACTTTTCAAATTATGATTTGAAAAGCTATAAAATAAGTATTGTTTCTGTAACTTCAGAGTATCCGCATTTTCAAACATGAATTTCGTCAAACTTCATCCTCTAAACTACATGATTGTCTTACTTTGAGCACAAGACATTAAACAAAATCAAATTTGACCATCTTAGATATTAAAATACAGATCTTTTCTCCAAATGAAACGGGGTATGTATTTTAGACCCCAAACAGGACATTTGCCAGAGCGTCTTCTATCAATTTTTGAGATCACTGCGACATCATTGTTTTCTAGCGCACAAGAAAATAAGACCTGCCAGTGTGACCCTACGACTAAACTGTATCATCTGTCCTACGTTCCCTCCAGGCTATCTGTCATTCTAACCATTGTTCATTGTTGCAATAAAATGATTAATGTCAATTGTTTATCTATCCAGATGTTCCATCTTCAAATGCTTTTGTCATCACCTTGCCCTTTTTGGAGTTTGATGATCCTTTAAACACAATGACCCATCCACCTATTCAAGCCACCCATCCATCCAACCATCCACCCAGTCCACCCACCACCCAATCAACTATTCACCCAGGCGGGCGCTCTAGCCGCGTCCTCATCCACACCCATATCGACATACAGGGTTCCCAAGAGATAGTTCCCCCCCCTAATATCCGAGGACATTTCGTTGCTAAACTCACTTGAACTGATGTTAGAAAATTTTTCACATTTTAAAGAGGGAAACTTTAGGCTCTAGCACAAAAGTGTTTTGTTTTCAAAAACACTTTTTGCATCAACATGGGCATTCCCGTTTTCCAAAAATGTGTTGTCACAGAAAAAGTGGCACTTTACCGTATTCCAAACGACTGAAGTAAAGAAATTAACAATTTACAAATTTACCAACGATTTCATTTCCTTTCGTTGTATGCATTGGCGGGTCTGAGGTCAAATAAGCTTAAAACATTACACATAGGCCAAACAAATAACAAACAAGAATATGCAGTAAAAAATAATGAGATGAGATTTATGGAAGCAACACAGGTGAAATGTGAATCAGATCGACACATAAGGAGAACGCTACTCTGGGTCGTCACGTGGTGGAATTATCCAGCGGAGCATGGAACCACATTGATCAACAGAACATCAGTACAGCAATTAAGAGTAAAATAACATGTTGTTACAAACGCTGCATATGTCATCATTGCATTAGGATGAACATTGCCTATTTGAGTCTCCCCTGAATGACAACACTTAAGTTTATTTTGATCTAACGGCATTTCAAACATTACATCTTTCATTCAATAAAAAGAGCATATGCAAGAAAAATGACTTTATTTGATACTGAATGTAAAGCTTACATCTCTTTGTTGGTTTTCCCTGCATATTTGTCGTGTTTGTTTGTTTGCCTATGCGTCAATGTTTTAAGCTTATTTACTTCGAACCGCAATGAAAGAAGGAAACGAATCTTTGTTGCAAATGGATAATTTCTTCCTCACTTAGACCTTTGAATATACGGTACAGTGCCACTTTTTTCTGACATCTTTTTTGGAAAAGCGATGCGTTTTGATGCCAAAGGTGTTTTTTGAAATCAAACGACCTTTGTCCGCAAGAGCTAATGTTTCCTCCGTCTCTTTAAAACTTTTAAAAGTCAGTGTGTATTATTTGGAGGATGATTAATTACTAGAATTATTTTAATAGACACTGTGTTTTGCGTCAGGTATAAAAAAAACATTCATGGGATTTGGGAATTGACGCATAAATACCTGTTATATGCGGTTAATTGCATGTACTAGTTTTGTTTATCATAGATACTGTAATTAAAATATTTAAAATAGGCAATAGTCCAATCCAATGATAAAAAATGTAAATTCTCCTTACATGATTTAATCCGGAAATAATAGTCAATATTATTGTTTGCTGAATTGAATGTAAAGATTAATGGTTTACCACGTGCAAATTACGTTTTCTGAATCAATATGACCCCTACTAAAAAACAAAAACCAAACAAAAAAAAACCTAACAAAAATCACGCAATACGTCAATATATCATTTAGAATAGCGCTTTAATTGCACGACTTGCAGTTATGCAATAATAATGATAGGGCTTTTTTTTTTCATCAACATCCACTTTCCGTTTATTTATTCTTTCTTGGCCTCTGCTTGCAGCAATTCTCCAGGGATTTGGAAGTCAGAAAACCGGGGAGGGGTGAGAGCATAATCGTCCCGAACAGGCTGATGTCGCAATAGTCATGTGGAAGTTTAGGCACACAGCCTAAGGATGGAAATGGAGTACACTGGACTTTTTCTATTGATAGATTTAGTTCATTAGGAACCTAAGCCCAAAATTGTTTGGAGGGTGTGCAAAATTTGTTACATTGGCATTTTTGAAAACCCATACTGGCTGCTACCATGTCCAAAATCACTAAAAATCCCTTAAGTATTCTGATGGAGACAAATATTATCCTGGTACTACTACACTGCCGGTGTTTCTAAAGCACGAGAAAGTGTTGGTTAATGTATTTTTATCATTACAATTGCCACAAAAATCCATATGGCTGCTCAAAAGCAAATATGCTCTCGGAATCAGTAAAATGATCTTAACTCCTCCATTATACATATTTTTGCTACTTAAATACATACTGAACATCTAAAACATGTTTCTGCAGGAGTCTTCAAAATATGTTACAGTTGATTCACACACTGCAAGTGTTACTTTAACACTCTAATGCATTTCCACCGCCTCCTGACCACGTCAGTTTTCTGCACATGTTGCAGTTTAGAGGCTTGATTCCAGTGTCTATAAGCTGCGTTTAATGCTTTACACTTATGAGATACATGTCTTTTTGATGACTAGAAACCCTTATTTGGCATTTCTCTGTAATTGACATTTTCAAAATTCAAGATGGCCAGCAACTACAGCCGTCTTAAAAATAGTAAACCCTACATTATATGTGTAGGATAATGTAAGTTACTCATTAATGTAAAATTAGGTATGGGATAAGTATTTGACCATTTGACATTCTCATCTGGAATATCTGTTTTCTTTAACATGCACAAAGGTTAAGATGGGGCCCAATGTGGCTGCCTTTTACCAATACCTTTTTAAAACCTGTAAATTACGATACATCTGTATGTATTTAGTAAACACCCAAAATTATTATTAAAATTTAAATTAAAGTATGAGATGTATGTCTTGAGCATTACTATCTGGTATATTGTTTTGACAACATGCTTAAAAAATTCAAATGACGGTCAAAATATTATGAATATATGACAAGTTGTAGGTTTTATAGATCTGAAAATGCAGTCATATTGACTGCCTTCTTGATGGTAAGCTTTTTGTTAACAATTTAAAAAATGTCGATATTGAGTTCCTACTGGGTATAGAGCGTAATTTGGCCTCTATCACAAACTTTTTTTTGATGATATGGTCAATTGAATTATTTCAGTGGAAATTTGGGGTTTTAGGGTGGCCATATTGGATTTGATGGTAATGTTGTGAACAAATCACTTCAATAACCCGTCCAAAAGATTCCTGTTCCTCGTGCTTTAAACCGGGATCTAGTGCCTAGAATTATGGCCATTGAATGAATTTGAGATTGATACGCCATATTGGATTTCTAGAAAATGCCACGGCACGAATTTTGCACACCCCTCCCTAAATTATTAGCTTAGGCCACAATGACAAAAATCGATCAATAGAAAAGTCCTGTACTAACGCCATTTCCACTCTGTGCTCACAATTCCATACTGACTAGCAAGATTTTGTGAAAATTCGGACCCGTGGTTAATCTCATTAATTTAAGAATGTTGATGTTGACAATGACGAGATGATTATGATTAATGATACACTGACGACGACGACGACGACGACGATGAGGATGTATTACTAAGGCAAGTATATGTAACATTTTAAATTTGGATGTATTCTCTATGTTTATTGAAGCGCTTCAATTAACTTAAAAAAATACATTAACTGAAAGCATTTCTTTCACAAACCACAAGAAAAACACGGGTTGCTTGGAGTCATAAAATGACGCGCTGATGGACTAGGGTTAAACTATAATAGTAATCATTTTTGGTATCAAACATATTTAACAAAATCACATCCAAATCTCATTAATCATGTTCATATTCTGAAAGTGATTCGGTTTTATGGTCTTTGTCCTATTTTCAGGCAAACCGTTATTAGAATGTTTAAGATGTTGATATGAAAATCAATGTGGCTTGTGACTCGGAGGGCAAATAAATTTTCATTACTAAAGCGATTTAGGAGTTAGAGCATTGTACAATTGTGTGATAAAAAATTTTTAAAAATTCAATACCTTGTGAATATCACGAAATGCCGTGCTTGAACGCAACGTGCTTGTGAGAAACATTCGTGCATGCAATTTGAAATTCATACCCTAAAAATGCTGTTAAAAAGTAATACGCCACATTTTAATATATCCGTTCTTCTATCTCATACGGAAAAACAAAAAATAAAACCAAAGTAAGCCTAATGTTTCCTCCTTTTAAATGGATCTGTACATTGTCCCTAACAAGATCATGAATGTTTAAAGTAGTAAATTTATGTTACTTTTGGTAAACCCTGTGCTTTAATTTATTATTTTCTTTCTTTTTTTCTTTATGATCTCTCGATGCAAACAACTGTTTCTTCTTGTATGTTGTGCATATGAGTACTCAGAACTATCGCTATGTTCTCACTGAGGCGAGTATACAACATCGCATAACTTCCTAATAATTGTCTTATTTTAATGATATTTCCGGTATTAAAGTAATTATAGTTGGAACTCTTCACTTAGACCCAAGTTGGCAAAACCTTACCCTTAATATATAAAATCCAAGTAAAAACAAAGCAAACGGGTTATATATTCCAGCAATTGCGAGGCAAGTATATGCCTTCAGTTTCGAAACATTGCTTCAGTCTACTAAACTTCGTGACGCCAGAAACCTACTGCGGGCTTATCATAAAACTCTCCTTCCACACATTTTTCATGGTTTTTAAGACATAAAACGCTATTGTATAAAGATCAGTTAGGTAACTGTAAAGAGACATACAATCTAACTCGTACTATCCTGCCCCTATCCAGAAAGTTGTGTATGGGGCCTGGTGAGTCACACACGCCCATTATTATTTGACTTCCAAGTTTTTTAGGAAGTATGGAGAAAAGTGAGATACACATAATGCCATCGTAGCTGAACGCTTATAATAGCGCTAATTGTTAAAATAACCAACAACAAACTTTGAAGTGACTTGAACTGTTTCTTATGATTATACAAAGGGTTTTAGAGAACAGTTTTTATCATTTGAACCTTGCAGTGAAAATTCGTAGTGCATACGTATGAGCATTGATAAAACCCACTGTAGCTAAGGAGCGATCCTTATTGCAATTACCTGACAATTTTCAAATTTCCTTTGCATTGCTATTAAAGTCATTTACAATAGATCGATGAGAAAATTGGCCTTTTGTGGTTAAACTATTTCTTGTTACTGGTTTACCGTGTGCCTGAACAAGATGCCTTGTGCACGGACCAGCGGAGATAAAGGGAGAGAGGAAGAAGGCCATTTTTTGCACTTAAAGAACGTGAGGATATCGACATCAAGGGGCCATGATACGCGTCATGCTATTAAAATGTAGCCTACGTGAATGTACGGCGATATGTTAGCGCACTGTCCTCTGTACTTTATTCAGGCATAAGAAAGTGCTTGTAGGTTTGAAATTCTAGTGTTTCAAATATTAAGTTACAAGTATATGGTCATGTTACTGGTATTTCCTTTAAGAAAAAGAAGAATAAGGCAAAGAAAAATAAAGGAAGAAATGTAAAAAAATAATAGAAATTAAGGATCGGAATAAAAAGAACAGCGAAAAAAGAAGAAAAAAGAAAGGGAGAAGAGAGAGAGAAGGAGAAAACAAACAAGAAAAAGAAAGAACGGAAGGAAGAAAGAAAGAAGGAAGGAAAAGGAAAGAAGGAAGGAAGGAAAAAAGGAGGAAAGGAAAGGAGGAAGGAAAAGAAGGAAGGAAGGAAGAAGGCGAAAGGAAGAAGGAAAAGAAGAAGAGGAAAGAAAGAAGCAAGCAAGCAAGAAAGCAAGAAAGAAAGAAAGCAAGAAAGCAAGAAAGCAAGACGAAGAAAGAAAGAAAGAAAAGAAAGAAAGAAAGAATAAGAAAAGGAAAGAAGAAAGAAAGAAAGAAAGAAAGAAAGAAAGAAGAAAGAAAGAAAGAAAGAAAGAGATTACGATAAGGTCTTTTAATACGATGTGGAGTAAAAAACTGAAGTCCATTTATACGGTTTCTATTTATTATACGCATGGCAAGTAATTCAACGAAAATGGTGTCTATTTAATACGGTCTTTTTATACCAGTAGCTAATTCTGAACGTTAAATAATTTGTGGATATAATGTGTGCGTGCGTGCAGGTCAGCTACATGACCTTTCGCTCCAGTTTAACACACGTTTCGGTTTCGCATGTTACCTGCTCGTGAGTATTTTTATTTTGATTTTCATTACTTTATACAATTCTTATTACTTTCTAAGGAAAATTGTAACTAATGAATCATCAATGCTGCTGCTATGCACGAATGCGATTTGGAGTAGTTACTGGGTTATAATGTAGGGAAAGACATTTAGTATTCATGCCACCACCCTATGAATTCGGCAGTCTCGGAATAATAAAACTGCATGTTCATGATGTGGAAGGATGTGGGGCAGATTACTAAATAATCACTAAAGTAGACCCAGTTTCTGATTACACATGTCAAAAAAAGGAGATATTAAATTCTTGTTTGGCTTGAATTACAATCATGTCTACTGATAAATGCAGTATACTGCAAAACTTTTAATTAAGGCACTAATCAGTGACACTCACTGTGATGTGTGAAATAGAAACGAAAAATCTTCAAAAATAGATTTGGGTCTTTTTTAACAATAGGACAAATGCGACCTATAACAACAAACATCAAAATCAAAAATAGTTTAGTCATTTACTGTTCCATACGTACACTTACTGCTACACGTAATCGACTGGAGATTCATATCTTAAACGCTGCCATTTCTTCTTTTCTTCAATTTTTCAGTTGGAAAATATACATTATGGGAGTTCTACAGCCTACCTTCACTTTAAAAGCTATTCTGCAAATTAAAATTATTTTACTCTTTTGGGTGGATCACTGCTAGTGTCTTTAATAATCATGCTTCAACAAAGTCTAACATTGGGTAAATGCTATCTTCAACCAGCCATATTATAGGCCAATGCGCTATTTCACACCGAGGCTTCATGCTATGCTAGTTGATGCGATTTTTCCGCCATGTTCCAATCTTATTTAGTTCTAGTGCCTTTTTCAGTAAATGCAAAAACAATTATTTCAACATCTCGAGTCAGACGTCAGGATTCTAACCGTTAAATCAGTAGCTTTATGGATATATTATTTCAAACAAAAGGTTCCGGGTGTACAGTTTGATTTTGTCCAACAAATTATTATCAGACTGTAGAAGTCAAGACTCGTTGTTATCATCCGGCCATTACTGAGCTCTTCATTGAGTTTGAACTACCTACATAAGGTTCGGCATGTCATAAATGGTCCTAACAACTAAATTACATGGTAAACAAGAACAAAAAATTGGCCGTTTTCATTTTTCACAGAGTATTGCATGTAATCAATACCACTCTAGACAATTAGAAGTAACACCTTTTGAAAGCTTATTAACCCTACCGCGGACAGACGCAATGCGGTGCACGAAAACGTCCAGGTTGTTGGGTAACGGCGGAAAATGTTTCTCGTCGCATCTCGGCCGTCAACAACTATTTTTGTGCGCAATTGACTTCTCATGGCACCTCATTGCATCTGGGCCGTCTTACCGGAATTTGACGCGATGTTCCTCGTTGATAGGGGCATCTTTAGAAAATGACGCGATGTCCTCGTTGCATCTGGGCCGTCTTCCCGGAAAATGACGCGATGTCCTTCATTGCATCTGGGACGTCATTCAGGGAAATGATGCGCGCTTTCACTGCATTTGGGCCGTGTTGCCCGCAGAAGGCGCAATGTTTCATCAGGGGGTTGACACTTGTGTAAAAATGCCCATAGACAATTTCGATATCGATGGTGATAGCGCCACCATTTTCGATAAGATATTTTTAATTATGCATACACGCATTCATGAAGTAAACGGGAGCATGACGTAGCGTAATAGCGCCACGAACGACTATGACGTAGCGTAATAGCGCCACGCACGACTAGCGAAAAACTATAAACTACAATTTAATTGCAGATCAGTGTTGCAGTACGCATCCATTTATTATTTTATTATTTATTATTTAATATTTTAGATCCTGTTCTCATTGGCATTCGCACGCGATGGTCATCGTTGCATCTGGACATCTTTCCGGAAAATGGCGCGATGTTCCTCGTTGCATCTGGGCCGTCTTCCGGGAATTTGACGCGATGGTTCTTTCGTTGCAATCTGGGCCGTTAACGATTCCGCTATTATTCCTGGCGGAAAAACGGCCGAGATGCAATGAAAACGCAAAAATTTGTTCTCGGTGACATCTGGGACCGTTTTTTTTAAAAATAAAAAATAGATTGCACCTCGTTGCATTTTGGCCGTTGGTCGGCAAACAAAACGACCGGTCCGGGTTAGGGTTAATAATAATAATGTTAAAATATCATTAATGCCGCCTTTTCCCGAAAAGTTACAAAGGCGCAGTGCAACGACAGACAGAGACAACGAACCTTTTACTACGGCAGAAGCTAATCAGCGCCAGGTTACTACATCCACACATTGACGAACCACACACAATGGGAACACACAGAGAGCAGGGGTGCTGCAATTTCGTTTGTAACTTGCTGGAATAGGTTTGATTCTAGCCCAAGGTAATTTTGCGAGAATCAAATTTGATTCGGACCTCTTCGGTAAAGATTTGGAAAATTCCAAATTATTATAGGGTTCTAATTGCCTGCTTAAAGTTATGAAAAAGTAATCAATTTGTAATAAACTAATATATTATGAGTTATCACCATATTTGTATTCTAAGAATTAGTAAATACAACAATATTTGTACGAGATAGTACTGAAGTTGAAACTTGAAGTTGTTGTGAGCAGCACAGTTGGTTTCCCTGTCTCAATTTCGACACATTTTTTATGCCCAATCACTCTTTGTGTGACGAACTAAGTTTGGTTTAAGAATATATGTTGTACCATTTTTCCCATAATTAAGACATCATTAACGACCTGGCCCTTTGTATTTGGCCTTTACTTTGTTCCCAATTATTGTTACAAATGACGCATGTTGCCTTGACAACTTTAGATTG
>JAMKCH010005152.1:0-120873 GCA_023653785.1 Ophioderma brevispina
CAACTTGACAGAAATTTTGCGAAGAAGCTAATTAATTAGCGCTAATTAGAATAGATAGAGTTCATAATGAGTTCAAAATGAGGGCCACTTGGTATAGTTTGCATGGATTTATAATTTCTGTGGCATGCCATTGCTATCATCATATCTAGCCACCTCGACAAATTTAGCAGTTGGGGTTGTATGCTCCCTTGAGACCGAACTTCCGGTTGCGCAAAATCTTTATTCATGACTTGTCACCCCCATGTCTTACGTGATGTGTGACTTTTTTGTATAGCTAACATTCACAAATACTTACTATAGCCCATGCGACAAAGTATCTTTGGAAGTTGCTGATTCCCGATGGCTTGTTGATGGTGCCAACTCGGCCGTATTAAGATAAACGATCGTAGGTCTCATGAAGTTGAAAAGTTGGATCGACGAATTCGATACAGCGGCAAAGATGTCGGCAACATTTGTAGTCATTGGCACTAGGTTCTTAACGTTATTAGCTCCTTTAGACCAAGTGACGGCCAAATGTGAAAGACAACACCACCAGCAAAAAGGTTCACCCCGCCCGCATGACTTGATTTACGAGTACGAAAAATGACATCTTGCAAGTTCATATTATAGACCGTTACACGATGTTTTACTGTTCTTATCTTAACTTAGTAATGAACATTCGTAACCACAGCAATTCAAACAAAGCAGCCAAATATGGAGGAACAGCTGAACTGTATAGAGGGCGTTACTTGGTAAACCAAAGTATTTTCCTTTATGTTGTTAAACCCTTCCATTACATAATACTAATGAAGTAGTTCTGGAAGATCCAATTAATCATGGTGGAACGGTATTAAAACCTACGACAATTACTGCGGGTTGTTGTTTTGTTGATTGGTAGGCACGAGGGAAACTCATGCACACAGGCTAAACGCTGTACAAAAAAAACGAGCGCAGCCGATAAACCCCAGCTGCGTGTGGAACTGCATGAAGTAGAATGGCAAATATTATCATAATTAGAGGTAGAGATAAAGAGACAAAATATATAAATATTCGATTATAAATGGAAAGAGAGAAGAGATATATATATAGAGAGAAAGATTTATAATATTATATCGTTTTATATATTGGATATATAAAATATATATAAATATTATATATATATTATAGTATCTAATATATTGATATATATATATGATATATATAAATCTACAAATGGTATATAGGGAGACAGTGGGGGTTGACGTTTTTTGAAAATTAATTAGATTATAATGAGCGCTTATAGTATTTCAATTAATTAATTATTTCATATCCTTGTTATTCTAGTGGATTACCCTTCATTTGCTAAAGTAATATTCATATCCTTTGACGGAATAAACGCAATTCTAAAGGAAACGTTAGGAGACAGTAACGTATGTCTCCCACGTATTTCATTATACATAACAAAGATTCACGTGTCTCCCAACGGTGCGATATAGGGTTATATATCTATTCTATATATATATATATATATATATATATAGATATATTATATATATATATAAGTTAAGAGGTGGTCGAGAGGGGGAGGAAAAGTAATTGTTGTAGGGGGGACATGTTGAGGGAAATAGAAAGCTTTCAGGGGAAGTCCGCGGAGAGATGGTCACTGAAAGAGAGAGCAATGGGGAGAGAAAAAGAGAGAGAGGCGGGGGGGGGGGAAGGGTAAGAACCAAATATAAGCCTGAGGGGGAAGAGAGAGATGAGGAAGTAGATGGGGAAAAATAAGAAAAAGGGAATAGTAGTAACTAAAACAAAACTGGGCAAAAAGGCAGAGAAGGGAAATAAAAAGGCAGGAAGAACTAGAACGAGCGGACAGATGGGTGAAATGTATGTAAGGCGGTTTGGCGGAAGGATGGACGAATGAGCGTAACTTCTGGAGGGGGAAAAGTTGAGGGATATAGAGTGGGGGAGAGAGATGCGTAATAGAGAAGATGAGATGACAGGCACGATATATAATTTTTTAAATGTTATCACAATATTCGAAGACATAGGCGCTGAGGGAGAAAGAGAGGGAGAGAGAGCGAGAGAGAGAGAGAGAGAGGAGATCAATCGCAATAAACCCAAAACTATCTTCATTAAGATAGAAAAAAGATCATTTATTCACATATTCACACCTATTTTAAGTCACCATATTTATGGGCATTTATACAATGAATAACTAAAAATGGCGTCACTATTTTTTATGGCACATCAGCTTCATATAAGAAGGAGGTCATGTCATATGTTACAATCTGTGCGAATTACTGATACTACATCATCAGAAAGATCAACCGCTCGCCGCCCCGGCCCGGCATTTGCGGTAGGTTCCTTTGAGTTTTTAAATTTGAGACGTCACATCGCCAATATTCATCTGATGCCGCGCCGTTAAAATACTTAAGACTCCAATTGATGGTGTAAACTATGTAAAACAAATCTAGTTTGTTTTTAACACATTAAGCATTTAACTGAGAAATGTTGTTACGTTAGAGAGCAGCACACACTGGAGCGTCTGTGCAAGTAGTGGCCGACCCCTCGTGGTCGTGATCGGGTCGTCAGATATTGCTCAGCCGGCAATAATTATCGCGTATCAAGGACCGCCCAATGGACCACCCACAGTTAGCGGCGACATGCGACGCGACAATCGTGCTGCTTGTTTTTGGAAAAAATTTCACGATTCGTTAGTTGAAAATAATGCAGATATTAGGTCGATATTATATTGTTTTAATGAATCTTATGATTTTCACTATTTCATCATACAGTATATACTGACTTCGAGTTGAAAATGAGCGATTACTTTGGTTTAGTACGTTATATCATGCCGACGTGGAGCGTCTCCACGTGGCATAAAATTATTCCTTCACACTAAATTCATACACACTGTCACTGGATCCCACCATTCCTGCTTTCTTTTCCCGCACGATTTAAACGTGTAAGGTAGGGTGTGAACATTCTCCAACTCTTTCATACATTGAAATGACATTTTTTTCGGGAACATTAATTTTTGGACTTCATTCAGAAGCATTCGGGATGGATTTAGTAGTCTGCAACACTTAAATTCGGCACCTTTAACATCGGTTTATTTCCGTTACGTTTGCCGAATTCTACACCCATCGAATTGTGTCTTCAGCTTTGCTCATACAGACCCTCAGACACCAAGGACATACATAGGATTGCACAGCAACATGTTTTGTTGGCATCATTTTACTGTTTAACTTCATTTGACAGGAGTAGCCCAACTTGAATAAAAGACAGTATTACTGGACAATGTATAAGTGCAATTGTGTGTGCCCTCTTGCACGCCAACCATAAGACATGCATGATTGAGATCCCCTTCAATAGTTATCCCAATAATATAGCAATATGATTTGGGTGAGAAACTCTCCTTGACATCTCTTTGTTCTCATGTCAACAATAACACAGAAACTTCTGAAATTGTGTCAAAATTTCCAATTTCTCTGGTTTCTTTATCTTGAGCATTGAAAAAATTGTTCTAAGGATCATTTGGATTGTGTGCTATCATGTCTATGTGATTCTAGGTGAGTCGTCTCATATTTTTTGTATTTAGGAAACTTAGGCATGTAAACAAATGACATTTGGTGTCCACACTTATAATGGAGATATGTGTGCAGTGGTTTTCACTACACCTTCCTCTGTGTTAGTGGGTACATCCCCACTAACACAGATTCGATCTTGTAGCCGAATTCGTAGCCTGTGGCAGAATACTAAATTCTTTCCGAACATCTAACCAGTTTATGATTTCTTATGATGACCTTGGTCTGCTTTTTACATAATATCAAGCTTGATGATTTTTTAATAGCTGGCTATCATCTGAATTTGGGCCCTTATCTGTGAAAGTTATCAGCTTGCTCAACTATTTAAAAAAATCATGTTCATTCTCACGGAGTAATACTTACATTTCTCAACCTTTAAGTAAACCATCTGGTACAACCCAAGGCTAGGGACAAGCCCTTCTTCACTTTCGCTTGCCTTTTTTGGGATGGACAAGATGATGATCAGAGTCACATGTGTTACCCCTTTCCGCAACAACAGTCGTCCCTGCAACAAGGTAATAAACCGAACAGAGAGAATATGATTTGTAATCAATACAAGGAAAACTTATATTGGGCGCATTTTTGGGTGCCACTACAGATAGCGAGGGCGCGTGTCCGGGCGCATGCCAATGGCAAACAAACCAGGCGGTGGTGGCCAACTTGAAGAAATCCCAAATTTAGATGTCGTTATTGTTTACGGGCAGTGTCATCCCTGTTGCTTTTGTTTTTACACGAATTTCTGATTTTTGGCACAATTTTAAACATTCAAACTGTTTCTATAGTTTACCAAAGTGTAATCCACTGCAGAACACTCCTGAGCTTTAATTTTTTGCCGATTTAAAACAGCTATTTGACCATTTAAAGTCACAAAAACTGCTTGGTCTAAACGGCGGGAATTTAAGCACATTTCACGCCGTTAGGCGCAAGACTCACCATCGTGTCCTCGCGGTGAATTTTTGCTGCGTAATGAAGGTGCGCGTGTTTTAATGTACTTTTTCGCGAACGCATCTTGGAAAAACGAAAAATAATATTTGAAAATGTAAACAAAGCGCTAATTTAGACAAGATGAAATTTCAATTTCTTCTAATTTCTGGAGTTAGAGACAAAATATGTTTGATTCAATAGTGCATAAAGATGTATTCATCACTGACACAACATACTCAATTTTGAAGTTCAAAGATAAAGTTATTTGAGAAAGAGACAGCTTGAAATGGTGTGAAAAGTCACTTTTTTTACTAAAACACGGATTTTCCAATGTTCAATTTTCGCAAAATTTGGCAAATTGTTTTGTAGACCCAAGATAACTCCAAAAATACCGAAGTAAAAGGTAAGGTTAACTTCTACGATAGCAATCGGTCTTCTCTAGGACGGTTTTCTCAATTTTTCGATTTCTAACTAAAGATTTTTCCAATATATACTCAATTTTGAAAAGAAAAGTAAAAATCACACTTTTTTGACATTTTCCCTTTATTTCAAAATAAGCTCTATTTTTAAAAAATGAAAAAACCGTCCCTAGACCAAATTTGTCTTGTTTTAAAAAATAACATAAGAAATTAAGGAAAATTAATTGTTTTTGTTATGTGTCTGAAAATTTTGGGGCAAAAATCGGGTTTTTTTAGTATTTTTCCAAAAACGGGAAAGAATTTTTAATTAATCTGAGGCAATCATCGGTTCATCTCCAATTTCTTCAGTCTAGAAATGTTACTTTTACATACAATAATTAATATTTGCAAAGTTACAACCAAAATATATAATCAGGAAACTAGGGTCCTACTGCCCTTAACACGTAAAACTGAAATCTTGACGAAAAATCTTAAAATCTGGAAACGCCCTTCCAATGTGAAGTAGCCGGGAAATAAGCGCCATGAACGTGTCTACGCTATCCATTAGTGGTTTTAATAGTTTCGGCAAGTGAAGTTAGAGGTTATTTTCTCGAGGTGGCGCTATTTCATTATGTACGGACATAAACGTAAGCATTTCCCGCGCTGCCGTTTAAGTCCATCTGAGATCCAATTCTATTACAAAATCGCTTAGTTTGTGATAAATACGCATTTTTTAGCATTCTCGTTCGCAGGTATAGTTTCCTAGACAATTACCAACGTAACTGTGTAAAAATATCAAATTTTGAAAATTGGGGGCGCTCTTCAAAAAATGTGCCAATATTGCTTTAAGGTGTAACAGAGATTTCCATCTACAGGTGGCCCGAAAAAATTGAAAGTTACTAAGTTTTGCCCTGTTGTAAAGCTTTCCATAAAATAACGCCATCATTTTTGTCGAATCCCGGGTTTTTGCATATTTGGAAGCTTTCCAATGTATGAGATTACACCTAAGTGAATTAGTGAATACGCCGTTCTTTATATGTAAAAGATGATGATTTGGTACTTTGCTGTCGGCAACACAGAAAGTCAAAGCATGTTTTCTACGGGAACGATTGCGATAGCAGGCACTTTCAAACATGGTTTTTGCGTTTTCTTTTGTACTGTTTTTCATAAACCTTCGAAACGTTCTCGTAGGTGGTCTACGACCGATCCAGTGAAAATTGAGAGAAATTTGTATCCTCAGCCGGAAATCTCCACCTGTCACAAGGTCCGATCGCGTATCGCTAATAGCCTCCCCGGGGCAGATAGCCTCGTCCCAGAAGCCCCAATTTTACCGGAAGTTGGGGGGGGTCAACATTTTGGTATCAGAAGAATTAGCTATACTCTTTCTCATTTACCTGTGACCACTAGCTAAAACTTAGAGCAAAAGATATTTGGTGTCGGAAGTTTAGCCGAAAATGGCCCCATTTTGGTCGACCATATTTTACACAGGGCTTACAAAATCACGGTTTTAGTCTCGCATCAAAATGTATTGAAATATTGCGCGAACTTTACCTGTGGGGTTGTTGGGGGAAGCCAATCTATCAAGATGAAAACTTCATATCCTTAAAATCGGGCCATCCCCCTAACCATGCAGAAGGTCAGGATTATTCTTGTCATGAACTCTGTTGCTTGAATTTTTTAGAAATGTTACTCCATTATCGCTCACATGTATGAAATGGATTGCTAAAGGTCATTACATAGTGCCATGCCGCCTGCCGCTCTGATGAAAATGAAATTACGTTCACTAACGTCATCATGTCAGAATCGCTATCGGTGACCCAAGTGCGGCAAGCGTCAAGGTCTATAATCGATCTCCCTGCCGCTCGGGCTGCCGCGTTGGAAAAGCGGCAAATCGCATTGAGTTGACTGGAGTTCAACTTTTGAGCGGTGCCGGCTCGATGACGATAGTTCAAGCGATAGAGCCCTGGACGAATGCTTAATCCTCAAGCGGCGTACACCAACCGCTTGGTGTTACGCCGCTTGCAGGATGGAGCTATTATAGTCAAGCGGCGCGATCGCTTGAATACGTCCTCGAGCGCACCGCTCGAAAGTTGAACTCAAGTCAACTCAATGCGATTGCCGCCGTGGGACAACGGCAGCCCGAGCGGCAGGGAGATCGATTTATTGGCTTGACGCTTTGCCGATTGGGTCACCGCTAGCGATTATAACATTATTGCGTAGTAACGTAAATTGCGTCATCAGAGCGGCAAAGCGGTAAGCGGCATGGCCTATGTAATTTACTTAAAGGTCATTGAACCTAGTGGTCATTCCGCTTGCCGCAGCGGCAAGCCGCTTGGTGTACGCCGCTTGCAGGATTTAGTTGTCATTATAAGTCCAAGCGGCGCTATCGCTTGAACTCCGTCATCGAGCGGCCCGCTCGAAAGTTGAACTCAAGTCAACTCAATGCGACTTGCCGCATGGGCAAAGCGGCAGCCCAAACGGCAGGGAGATCGATTTTTCGGCTTGACGCTTTGCCGATTGGGTCCACCGCTAGCGATTCTGACACTTTTGCGTAGTGACGTAATTTCATCATCAGAGCGGCAAAGGGTAAGCGGCAAGACACTATGTAATGACCTTAAGACTATCGTTTTCAAACCCAGGGAACATTTTGGTGAAGAAGACATCATGCAAAATGGTCTTTGGGACTGAGCCCTTTGGGTGGATATACGCCAAATTGCTCAGAAGGCGACGAAAAAAGAAAAACCCTGTATTACGCGACGCGACCTTAAAGGCTTTACATTTGGTCATTTGCCGCTTACCGCTTTGGCCGCTCTGATGATGAAATTTACGTCACTACGAAATCATGTCACGGTCAATCGCTAGCGGTGACCCCAGCGGCAAAAGCGTCAAGCCGATAAATCGATTCTCCCTGCCGCTCGGGCTGCCGCGTTGGGAAAAAGCGGCAAATCGCATTGAGTTGACTTGAGTTCAACTTTAGAGCGTTGCCGCTCATTGACGAGTTCAGCTGATAGCGCCGCTTGACTATATTAGCTCAATTCTGCAAGCGGCGTACACCAAGCGGCTTGCCGCTGAGCGGCAAGCGGCCATACACATTCATGACCTTTTAGAGTAGGGTCGGTCGTCGAATTTTTTCGTTTTTTTTATATATCATTTTTTTTCTTTTCTGGAGGTCAAAATTGGCCTAAATAGCCCCAAAATCTGAAAAATCAGAGAAAAATGAAAACATTTTTTTTACAACCAAATTTCTTTAAAATTGCCAAAATTTATTAATTTGGCTAAAACAGGCTGATTTTACATGATTTTTGGAAAACTAAACAAAAATTCTGCAAAACTGAAAATCAGTGTTGGTCGGGCCCGTAAAACAGAGTTTTTATTATTTTCGTCGCCTAAACGGTGGTTTATATACCTGTGTGACAATTTGCTAAATTTTCCTCAAAAGGGCTCTTGCGCCTAAAGATAAAAGGAGTGAAAAATTCTCTCTCAAAAGAGTGATTGAAAGCTTGTAAACACTCAGGGTCGTTACTTGAGGAGGTGTGGGGGTTTTGTGGGACCCCATGCACCCGACAGTGTCGGCAAAATTGCCTTTTGTCGGCAAAAATGTTAAAAAATGTTACTGTCGTCAAAATCGGTATTTAAAGATGTAGGTGTACTATTTGAATAAAATAAATTAGGCCGACTTTCGATTGCTGATTGCTAATAGACCTACGCAATTATTATAAATTGCTAATAATTATGCAGTAGGCCTAGGCCATATGAAATTTGTTAATGTATAATATTGTGTTATGAGTCCTATTTGTAGTTGCGTTTTTGCGTCCTCTTCCGACGATCAGGGAACCGATGATAAAAAATGGGGGCGGGGAGCACTCAACTTTGGTTTGGGTAGGTGATGTGCGGCCCCTATTTCCGAATTGGGGCTTGGGAAACGGGAATTTTTTGTGTGGTTTTTCTCCGAAATTAGGCTTGGTAACTGAAATTTGAGAAATTTGCCGGCTTGGGAGCTGAATTTGGCTAAATTCAGCTTCTGAGGTCAACATTTTCTGAAACGGGGACCTTAAGAACTGAATTTAGGCTTCAACTGGGTCTTGGGAACGGTTGGAAAACGCGAAGGGGTGGGTTGGGTGGTCTTAATGGCCACACATGGGCCGCACATCCCTGACCCCTTTCCATGTCGTGCACCCCCCCCCCCCGGGGGGCTTGGTACTGATTTTTGCTGAGCTAGAGTCTTCGGACCGACTTTTAGGCCTAAAGCAGTTTTATGGAACTAGGAGCTGGAATTTAAATTCTTGAGTTTTATGGCACGTAGGAGTCTTAAGAACTGAAACATAAGGGGTCTAAAGAACTGCGGGAGAGCTCGAACTGGGGTCTTGACCCTCCGCACATAATAGGCCCATAGGCCGCTCTTTTTAGCCTTGCTCTCCTCCCCCCTCCCCCGCGTCCACTCCAAGATGATATTCTTTTAAAGAGCAAATTTCTACTCAAAAAGAGTAAAAGACACTCCCAAAAGGGTGAATTTCCATTCGTGAGACGCACAACTCTTTTGAGTTTTTGAGGAGGGACAACACAAAACGATTTGAAATACACTCTGCAGCTCTGGTCGGCAAATTCGCAACAACTTGTATAGGCCTAAAAGTTACTTGAATTTTGGCGTGGTTTACAAGAGTTTCGATCTTTTGGGGAGTGAAATTTCACTCGTTACACATAAATTTGGTTGTGCTAAATATGACCCCTAGGCTATCTTTGAGCTGTTTTCTGGCCAAAATTGGCAATTTTGTTCGTCTGTCATTCTGTTCTAATTCATTCAGTTGACCATTTTTTTAACGGCACCTCCAATGTATCGACGTATTATTTTGTATTCTGTTTGGTTTTCTTCATTCTAACTAACCCGGCGTACTGTCACGGCGAGTCGTCTACACGAATCGTGGCTACACGCGATTGCAAGCGGACACTGACGACCACGAACCTCTCTGATTTCATGGATTTCAAGAAACCCTGCGCAAGAAGCACAAACTATTTTTAAGAGTCGGCCCAGACAGGTATACATCTTATGTAACTGTTAAGCCTAAGGTTACACAAATTTGCAAAATCGGCTTAAATATAATAATCCTAATACTAGCTAAGCCTGCGAGCTCCGAATTCTGCATACATTCAATCAATCATCTGCATGCATTTCATGGCACCATCCCAAGTAGTGCCAGTAGATCGCTGCTGGATGCCGGGGGGGGGGGGGTGGCACCCCACCCTCCCCCATAAATTTTGCTGGCAAATTTCCCCGTACTCGTAGGCTGGGACTTTCGGGGCCGGGCTTCGGGTACCAAACCTCCCGACCTTGAAATTACCCTCCGGGTCTGAATTCCATCACGGTTCCCGAATTTCAGTTTCAAAAATTCAAATCAATAATTTTACACTGCCGATAATACAATCTGCTACTATAGCCACATGGCTCAGAGGATTTAGTGAGTCATCTCACAATGCACCATTGGTGGGAATTCCACCTCAATATAGTGATCAATAAAAAGATTATTTTTTTCCCAAAATTAGCGGAAATCAGCAACCGGCCGAGTGTGGCGTCCTTACATCATTCACGGTGAAAATTGGCACCAGACGACAAAAATCCGTTAAGACAGCCGCCAGCTATTTCGAAAATCAAGTATGTTCAACTTTGTGGATTCATTGAAGTTTTGTGTAGTATTAATCATTAAAACTGCTTTAATATGTATGTAAACATTATTCAATACACGAGAGACTTGCCACATGGTCGATCCGAAGGTTTTCTATCAAACTCGAGGGGTGATAGTGACTCGATTCTGTGTACTAGACGATGTCCGAAAAAGTACTAGACTTTCATTGAATCGCCAAGTTTATATTTCTCGAAATGTGTGAAATACGCGAGACGAATTGGTATTCGAAGGGTATTCCAATAGAGGTAACATTATTCTACCATTATATGTTCATGATCTGCTTCAAAAGCAATCCTAACTGTTCATCACAACGTTTTTTGTTTGTCTTCCATGTCGTGTGCTTTTCCGGTGTTTAAATATAAAATGGACGTAGGGCTGCTTTACCTGTGTGAAAATTTCTGGCAACACGGATGTTAACAGGACCGACCGCAGCGCCGGTGGCGGAACGTGAAGTTTTGGTGCATGAAATTAACATGCTTGGCACAAGTGATCACGATTTCGAGTTGAAACAGGGATCCTAAATAAATCGGGATAGGAAACTTGATCAAGGAGAAGGATGCTACTGCACACTGATATGCATAATTGTAGCTTAGAGTTAGCCAGCGTGCGTGGCGCTATATTACGCTACGTCATCCCCCGGTTTACGTCTGAATACGTTATGCATAATACTTATGTCGCTTATTCGGGTGGTGGGCGCTATCACCATCGATACGAAATTGTCTATGGGCATTTGTAAAGGGTCACCCGCGAATTGAAACAAAATTATGGTTCATTGATATATGAGCTATTATTAGCGATCATTCACAGATATTGAGGGCTTACAACTATTTTCTAAAGGCCGAAAGAAAATGTTCAAGTTAAGTTGCCTCATTGGGGTGAAACAGGTGAAAAAGTCAAATGAGTTTTTATATGCCTATAGGCTATTATAAAATATAAAAATGGTGTGTGTTGACATTATTATGTATGCGTGGGTCTGTGTATTGTATGTGGTATGTATATGTGGGTAGATGTGTGTGGGTGTAATAATAAAAATATAGGAGGCTTAAAAATCACTGTGTATGGTCTTTCCCCATCAAAAACTGAGACTGGACTATTTTATTAGAGGGCCGGACGCCATCCCCGCCCCAAAAATGTTTCAGTACTATAAATGCGAGGGAACTTCCGAAAAAAAAAAAAGAAACACTACTTCACTAATTTTACTCCCCCACCCTCTTTCAGGACCCTGCCCCTAGGCTAGACCCAGGCCCTTTCACTGCGGGGGTAGTCCCGTTGTACTTCTAGCTTTGGCTGGCCGTTGACTGCAGAACGAAAACCCTTGACAAATCTTAAACCACCTCTGTTACCACCTTATTTTCATTTGATTTTTGTGTTGTTGCTATAAAAATATAAAAAATGTAGAGGTAGCTGATAAAAGTTGACGTATATCGAAAGAAAAATTGGGCGACAATTACGCCATTGTAATTTCAACTGCTGGTGGGGACAAGGCAAGAAGAAGAATCTTGATCACTCCCCTCGGGCCCCTCGCATAAATTGTGAAGCGGGAAATCATTTGGGGGCGAAGAGGGAAGGATACAAGATTAATTTATTGTGTGGACAAGTATTCCACTTGCTTGCGCAATTATCACATTTGCATTTACAGCTACGATGGTTCCTTGAGACTATGGTTTGTTCACCAACTGAGCCATAAGCGAAACCCAAGGCACAGGGGCACCAGCGTAATTTACAGCATACTGTTGTATTGTTACCGCCCAAAGCCCATGAAAGCCGTATGAAAATTACCCCGAAAAATCACTATGTCGTTGATTTCCCCAACGGCCTCATCGAATTACAAATGATCTAGAACTCCATGAACATCGTCAGGCATTAGTTTGTTGAGATAGTTTAGCAATGCAAATGATAATAAATAAAATATTTTCCTTTTCCAAAATGGCGTCACCGATAGCGTTGCCACGTGTGTCCGCTTTGTGGGTAGTTGCTACGACACGTGTGACTTTTTACACAGAGTGTAAGCCAAACTCTCCGAAGTTCTATATTGTTGTGCACAATGGGAATTGACCTTGGCGAGCGAGAAAAACATATATACTTGCTCAATGGCCGACAACTCGGTCGTTTAAATGTTTTTGTACCAGCGAAAATTGGCCTTGTCCGGCCGATTTTAATATCACTGGGAGGCGCCCAGAGGCTTGTTACACATTGCAACATGATACACATTTTGTGAAAATGCAGAGTAGGTGAAAAATTAGAACGTTTGGCAACTGCACTCCCAAATGCAATGGGTAGGGAGTTCTTGAAGGTTGGGGTAGCAACACTTCTGCTTCGTTTTTCCTGGCGGCAAAGTTTGATGGTAGGAGAGGCTGCTTTTCAAATTCTTTTCTTTCAAAAAATCTTCACTATTCTAATCTGAGAGAGGGGTGACATGTATATTACAACCGGGATAGTAATATATCTATCCAGGAGAAAACAACCAATTGGTATTTATGAAAATTTGATGAAATTTTGTTTACGCTACCAAATTAAATTAAAAAATAACCTCAGTATGTAGAGCATAACGTCCTGGAAATACTTGTTTGTTGAAAGAATTAACATTTTCCATTCCAGAGCAGAGATAAGGTATTTCAAATTTTGGGAAGATGACATCCACCTCGTGTGTGAAAAAACTGGTTACAATTTCGCCTTAAATGCAGATTGAATTCGATGTGATTCCATGCACATGCCGCAGTACGATGCGTGCACTAAAACCGGAGCTGGCAAGATGGAAGTACTCCCAGTTGTACCGGCCAGAACGGGCTTGCCAGCGCATCGCCGAAAAACAACGATGGTGAAATGTATACTGAAACTGATGAAGTTGGTCCGTTGTGATTTAATATTTCATCCGATAAAGTCCGATTAAGTCACACATGTACTATGTACTAAGTTGATAATTTCCCCTATTCCAGTGGTCGCATTGCCGTGCGTTAGGGCTTCCAGGACGCTCTTTTGCAGTTTCGGATTACATTAGAATTACATTTTGCTTGAGCAAACGCGTGCATCGGAGGTGGAAAACAATCCTTGCAAATATCACTTCCCGATTTCATTTTCACCAAGTACTCCCAAAAAATGTTAAAATTCCCAAGATGAACTTTGCCACATTCGTGTTGCATAAATTGGAATTTCAAAACTTAATGATGGTTTCAAGCTTTTAATTTTCTATGCGCATGTCAAACAGTCGTAAACAGATTTTAGTATGTGTCTATTTCAGCAAAGATCGTTTGACAAAATGCACAAAGCTCGTTTTCGTTTTTCATTCATCGGGAACAATCATAGACGAGTGGCGGTGCAATTACGGTAGGGATAACCCAGGAACTCATTCTTCTAGTGACTTTTATCTACTAATAGTAATAGAGAAGTGCAAAGTTGCGTTTGATGACGTATGAAAACGTTTATCTCCACAGGTCATCAGAAAATCCATCTTGGCAAAAGTCATCTGAACTGGTCCGATGTGTCAGCGGGATACAGTATCCATTTCGCATGCCGCGGTGATTTATTGAGGTCATAGAAACATCATTTTTTCACCAGTGAAGGTTGGTAAGTTATATGTTGTATCCATAAGCTTGTGTTAAGTGGATATTCCTTAACTGACAAAAGTCTGAATGTGAAATTAAAAAAAAAAAAAAACCGAATTGCGATCAGCGGGTTGTGTGCTGCGCAGTATGCGAGCATCCAAAGGCTATTCCAATTGTGTATGGACATTGTATTACGCGTACAAAAGAAAGATCATGAATGGGGCGATGTTTTAGATTATGGATCGTATTATCCACAATCATATTTAGTTTAATGGTACTTGATAGTCTAGATTTTAAAAACTTGTCATATTATGTAGCACAATGAATATTAAGTCATTTATAATGGTAGAAGGAAATGGGAGTCATTTTACCTACGAAAATTAGCTGTCTGCAACATGGCGGTCACGTGTCCTTAAGACGCTTCTGATTGGCTGAAAGTTGTGTTTACTCCTGCATATTCTGTTTACTAACTCAATTCCGTGCTTTTAATGGTGAGTGTTCATTTTTAATAATATTCAATAATTAAAATTTAAGATGAGTACAAAAATAAATGAATTTTGCCTATGCATAATTATTCCTTACTTAACAATATATATTGATGTTATTAAATGTTTTACTTTTAAACTTTGGACTTAGCTTAAATTAGCATCATATATTTTATTTGACTTAATGGGACTTTGATTAGCATTAGTCATACTTATTAATTTATTTATTAATTAATTTTACTTGTTTTAGCATCATACTTATTAACCCTACCCGGACCGGGTCTTTTGCCGACCAACGGCCCAAATGCAACAGGGGGCAATCGAGTTTTATTTTTACCGGCCCAGATGCAACGAGAAGCCCAAATTTTGCGTTTCATTGCCTCTCGGCCGTTTTTCCCGGCACAGATGAATAAGTAGCGTAAATTCAATAACGGCGCAGATGCAACGAAAACCATCGCGTCATTTCCCGAAGACGGCCCAGATGCAACGAAGAAATCCATCATTTTCCCGGAGACGGCCCAGAATGCCCCCAAAAAAACATTGCGTGCCATTTTCCCCGGAAAGACGTCCCAGATGCAACGAGGAACATTCGCGTTTGAATGCAATAAAAACATGGATAATAACTTCAAAATAATAAATATAATGGATGCGTACTGCACCTGTCTGCATGAATTTGGTAGCTTATATCGCCAGTCGTGAGTGGGCGCTATTACGCTACATCATCAGGTGTGCGTGTGCTTCTATTATGCTAGGTCATGCTCCGGTTTACGTCCATGAATGCTTTATTGCATAATGAAAAAATGCTTATCGAAATGGTGGCGCTATCACACCATCGAAATCCGAAATTGTCTATGGGCAATTTTGTACACAGTGTCACCCACCTATAAAGCATTGCGGCCTTTCTGCGGGCAACCGTCCGAAATGCAGTCAAAAACATCGCCTCATTTCCCGCTAATGACAGCCCAAATGCAACGAACATCGCGTCATTTATCCGGGAAGACGGCCCCGTATGCAACGGGAACATCGCGCCAATTACCGAAAAGACGGCCCAAATGCAACGAGGAACATCGCGTCATTTTCCGGTAAGACGGCCCAGAAGCAATAGAGTTCCAATGAGAGTCATTTGCGCCACCAAACATAGTTGTTGACGGCCGAGATGCACTGAGAAACTTTTCCGACCGGTACCACGTTTTCGTTGGCTGTCATTGCATCTCGGCCGTTATAGAGTTAATTTTATTTATTAATTAATTTTACTTTCACGGACTTAGCATTAGTGTCATCTTTATTATTTATTTACTAACTTATTTATTCATCCATTTATTTATCTTTTTATCTATTTATTACTTATCTACTTAGTTCATTTTTTAATTCATCTGGTTTAAACAACATTATTCCTTTTGCATATTATTTCTTTATTCTATTTATTTAATCTAATTCTTTTATATTCATTTACCTATTTATTTGTAATGTATTTATGTGAGCTACATTTATTTTCCCTCGCTGAAATGACCACATGCCCTTCATTGTTAAATTTCAAGTTGTAAAATTTTTTCCTTGTTTTTTCTTTCTACAGAGGGAAGAAAATCGACACTCCCCCTCAAGTAAACCAGGTTAAAATACCAGCCATCCTAATTTCTAAGTACGTTCTCTCCCTTCCTGTGATTAAAAATTGAAAAATATGGCCACATCACTGAGATTTCTGTGTATTTTCAAGTCTTTTGCAAAGACAGTTCAACTGTGAAACCTCTTCTTGGGTCAGCATTTACTACTGATAAAAATCAGATAGCTAACCTTGTAAAGGAAATATGAACTTCAAAAAACCTTCACGTCAAGTGAATGGAGCAAGTTTTAACTCTCTCCATAATTTAGAACCTCATAAAATAATGACACTGGATTTGATACACATGGTTAAATGGAATCGGTAAGAAATTTTTTTTATATAAAACTTGGTTCCAATATCCTATCAATAGCTTACAATGGTAATCAAGATCTTTTCTACACTTGGAGCTAGTGACACCAGAAAAATAAACATGTATCCAAGTGACAAGTACCTAATGCATGTAATAAAGGCAGCCATTTTTTGAACTGGGGCAGCCATCTTGATTTTATAAGTGGTCCTATATTTGGGTAACTTAATTGTGGGTTCCTGGCTCAGTATGTGAATGTTTCATTTCCCATGCCAAACTTTGAGACCAATATATTGTATAATCCATGCGTTTTTGAACTCGACACCAAAAGGGTGGTGGAGTCACATTTTCACTGTGGGTTGTTGTGAGTTTTTTTAATGAACTTTTTGAAGTATAAGAGATATGGCAATAAATTTGGTATCAAATGAAAGCTGAAATATTAATAATTAAGTATGGAAAGTTTCATTGAGGTATCTTGAACATAGACAGAATGGCATTCAATTTCAATTGACAAAGTCGGGGGGGGTGGGCTGGTGGTGGCGAGCGGTTGCATGAGAGGAAGCGGTTTTTGGGGTTTGCGCTTGCAGCTATGTACAATCCTATGGGAAAAATGTAATTTTTAGTGATGTGAAGTGCAAGATGTTGATATTTTCTTTAAAAATCAATGTTTTCAACAAATTTGGTTCAATATAGAGCTGACAGTATTATCTTTGTTTATATTGTAAAATACCTAAAATAATACATGCGTAGGACTACATAGCTGACTAGTATGTTGTCCAAGACAATGGCCTACTTAATTTAAAGTGAGTAAACATGTGGCCAATGTGTTCTCATATCAGCAATGTTGCAGAAGCCTGCACCCAAGATCAGGAGGCCACTCCTGACAACTTACAAATAGATCAGTATGACATGTTAAGCATGGTAGTGTGTAAGGATTATGTTGTAGCTATAAGACCAGATGCAAATGCATTATATGATTTCTTCTGCTTAATGTTACCTAAAACATCCGATGGCGTCAATTAATTGAAGAACTAGAAAATACAGTTGATGAATTTGGTTACCAAAACCAATATCCACATGGCACAAAGGTAATCACAGGCTAATTATTATGAGCAACATCAGTCAGGCAATCCTCATCAGTACAAACCAAATACAAAAGCTACTGCTATCATACCAAAGGATTGTATCTTGTATTTTGGGATTGAACTTATTAAATCTCGCCAAGGATTTACTTTGTCAAATTCAGACTATACCGATATTATGTGTGCCATTGCCATGCGAGAACACAAAAAACATTCAAATCTTTCTAAGATGTCCTGACTACTGTAATGAACTTTACACATAACTCTGTGTTAATAGCTGTACAGTGTATGGACATGAAGAAAAGTTTAAATTTGCTGGTTGACAATAATGATGTGCATTATACATTTTGTAACTTTATCGTAAACATGTTGAGTTACAATGCATGGCTCATCATTGCTCTATCTCTTTGCTCATTCAGTGACTTCAAGTGCAAACCATTTTAAACTTTCAACAAGTTGAAGACGTTTATTCTAAAGGAGAAACATCACTTATATTGTACATGTATATGACCAAGAAAACCCCGTGGGAGGATGGTTATTGAAGTCTATTGAAGTTGCGACAAAAAACGCATGTTTTATTTTGGTCATTTTTTGAAAAAGTATATCATTTTTGTGAGTGATAACCCCCCTACAATTATATATTGCTGGAAAGGCCTAAGTCTCAGCTGCATGAAAATGACATCAAATCAGATATAGATGTAACACATAAGTTTTTTTGACATTATAACCATGGGTCACTTTCAGTTGACATTTTGCCTCATTAAAATAAATGTAGCATTAGAACCTTACACCTGACAATGTTTCTGAGTGTTTATTTGGATTCCTTGTTCAATTCCCTTTCAGAAAATGTCTACTTTTATTGTGGTGGGGGGTAAAGTTTGAAAGATATGATCATTTGAAGGAAAAAACATGTCGCAAATTTCAAAAATGGGTGTGTGACAAAAAATTTGGCGAGGTTAAAACGCATGGCCATAAAACAGTAGTTTGTATTGCTGTAGTAAAATGGCGGCCATTTTGAATGTTGGTGGCCATCTTGGATTTATGAATGGTCTATGTTGAGGTTCTAATTTGTGGACTATGCTAGCTCTTTGCATCTCCAATGCACACTTTTGAATTTTTGAGACCAATATTCTATATATATCATTGTATAAAACGGTAATATGTATTTTGCTGTAGTAAAATGGCGGCCATTTTGGATATTGGCGGCCATCTTGGATTTATTACAACACCAATGCCCCGACATCAACATTACTTGACTTTGGAGGGTTCATGGCAAATTAACACCATATATTATGTTCCTTAAATATATCCAGGGTTCGGAAACTTCTGGAAGAAACCTATTTCTTCCGGAAGAATGGAAGAAACTGGAAAAAAGGTGTTTCCTCCAGTTTCTTCCGGAAGAAACTGGAAGAAACTGGAAGAAATTGGTATTTGTTTTTTCGGAACTACATGAACGCTAGTCTCTCACAAACCAGGGCTCACAAAGTACCAGTTTAAATGATATCTTTTGCAGCCTGTGACACAGACTAAACCGTAAGATACGTCTTCTCTGCATGATTACACTTTTTCCATTCGAATCTCGTTCGCTGCTATGGGCCGTGTACACAATGCCGCTTTCAATTGTTCGGACGTTGATCAAACGGCACCCAAAAGCAAGGTTAAAATTCGAAATATAAGAACTGGCGATAATCAATTATTCATTACATGTTCAACAGTATTTCAAAACGGCGATGTGAGGGAATTCCCCAAAACAGATGTGTTTACCTCTGTGCTTACGATTTTAAAAAAATGTGAGAAATAAAATAATGTGGTTTGATTCCATTTAGCCTAACGTACTTGGACTTAACATACTTGTAATACTCAAACCTACGCAGCCTCACCTTATATGTATACCTATATATATTTTTCGGAGGTAAAATTTTCAACTAATTATGCACTGTTCACACAAACTTTTACGTGAATTTGTCTCTCTCTCTCTATATATATATGAGTCATTCCATCAGGTTGGGACTCAAAGTGTGACATGACTCTGTATCATCAAAAGTATCACTACTTTTGATACAGTTATTTCATGTAAGATGCACCTTTGGGTGTGTAAGAAATTGACAAAGTTTGTAGACATACGCACGTGTCTTGTCCAAGGTATGATAGAAAACATGCCTGTTTGATGGACATTAGACACTGTGTCTGTGTTACGTCTGAATTTCACAAATTCAAGTTTTTTAGACATTTACAGTATGAATTTGTCAAAATGATTTTGTGTACTACTGGGAGGGCATAAAAGTCACCAGAACAAAGATGAATTATGTTAATTAATGACCAAATAAAGCAAATATTGCCAGATTTGCTGTTTTGACATGGCGTCTATGTTACGTCCGCATTATTAAGCATTTGGGTTCACATTTTCAGTTCTTGATGGTATATGTGGTAATTTATTACCACAACTTAAGTTTTTCTTGTTGCAGTGTGTGTCCCTAAACATATACATTTAGTTAGTTTGTTTGATTATGCACTATGGGGGGTCACCTGTACCAAATATTGTGTGCAAGAAAGTGTGTGACATAAAATATTGTGTGCAAGAAAGTGTGTGACATAAACATTTACAATTAAATTGTCACAATTTTGAGGAATGACCAATTACTTACACAAACTAAATAACAAAGAATATATGGTCATGTGTCTATGGTGGGACACCCCCCCCAATAGCTGGTGACGTTACATTTTTTTCACTCTTTCTTTCAGATGAAACTTGCTGTCAAGAGCTATCCTCAGTCCAATTGAACCATGTTTGGGTTCATTATAGAGCCTGATTATTCTACTTTTCAAATATGTTTACAATTTTAGATTATCCCTTGTTTAATTAGTGAAAAATATGCCAGTTTTACGAAGAAAAACCCTTGTGGATAAGCGGTAGTGGATAACGGTAGTGTAATATGTACAATCTCTATGGGAGAACTAATAGTTTTTGTTTGGATATTATTTAAAAGCAAATGAGCCTTTATGAAGCAAATTTTATTTATTACTAAATAATATTCATTACTTTAATTGTTGTACTTTTTGTGACAATATAATGTTGCCTTACATGGTTAATTACAATACTAATAATAACATTTCAGGTAAAACTGCATGGCACCCAGATTAATTCATATTATTGTAATTGTGGTCGAAAGTTCCAGACATTTAATTTTGGGGGGGCTACTTTGTTGACATGCTTTACGAGGTACAAATTCTCATTGTAAATACCGTATTTAAATATTCTATTAATTAACTATTTAATTAACATGACTAATTAGTTTAACCGACCTGTGCTAATATTTATCCGATCATGAAATTTAGCAATTAAAATTCCCCAATTTCAATATTTTTGTACCCAATTTTGAAAATGATTTATTTGGTGCTCTGAATTGAATTAAGTGCATTCCAGCTTAATCATTAAGCTCTTTAATCTATGTAGTGTTTGTGGGGTTGTCCACACTGCCATGATGACAATCTGCTTCATATTTGTCTAGATTTATGTCTCGAAGCTAAATTTTGGCATCACCATATGCATTACATTATGCCAAGTATACAAGTCCTGTACAGCATATGAACAATATTATTTCATATGCATATAACTTATAAGAGTTGACTGGTACACTCATTAAAGTCTTACTTTATACATGAAATTTACTACGCACACTAGTAGTGGCCATTATAAGGTGTTTGCACACCCTGTTAATGGATCTAAATTTGAACTAAGTTGTTTTTATTTGTTTTTTTGTACACTACTGACTGTAAGAAAGAAAATTGATTTCAAAACTTTTTTTAAGAATATTAACAGAATATATGTCACAATATGCAATTATATTGTAACTTATTTTTGTTCTTACCCCTGTATCAACACAAACTACTTCCGTCAATTGCTAATATTTGGAGGGGGGTTTTAAAATGATACATTTTTCCGAAGCTCATGTGGTGCTCTTTAGACCCTAAGTTAATATTTCAATTCAAATATTTCAAATAACAGTGAAAGCAATGGAAGTTTATACCAATGTAATGGTAAAATTGTGTCATTTTTTGTGGATACCACCACCCTAGTATGATTTCTTACTCACCCTCGTTAGATCAAACCTATTTTAAGCACATTTTGGATTCATTGGAATATAGTTTCATAAAATGTAGACTTTTGTGTGGGGGAGATGTATAGTTTTTCAAGATTTATCAGTCTAAACCTAACAGGAGGCCAAATCACAATTTGGTGTTTGTACGCAAGGTACCCCACCATATCAACACGTGGACATATACGGTTGTACTCCATATCTTCTTCTGGAGTACTACAATTTTATATATATATATATATATATATATATATATATAACTTAATACCAAGGATAGACCGTCTGGAAGGCAACCTTACTCTTAGTTTTTCACGGTATACCCTCGACTTAAGAGATCACTGGTACCGATCTTCAGACGGTTGATGACTTCACAGTCTGTTCTTAACCAGTAGACCATGTATGTATATACATGCCATGGTGTCACGACTGATGCATTTCCAGCACTTGTCCCACCACCACCCCCCCCGTACTGTCCAAATAGGTCTGAAGTGCTCAACCCTAACAGTATTGGGGGGCGTATATAACTCCATGTACACATTATTATTTACAGGTGACTATCTTTGAATTAAGAGTGCTCAATCCATTACAGGAGAGGCGTAAAATTAAATTCAAAGGATCGACTCTGGAAAGGCAACGTTACTCTATTCACGGTATACCCTCCACTTACGGTCACTGGGTACCGATCTTCATACGGATGATGACTCAAGGTCGGCTTACCATAGACATGTATGTATTACAGTGCCATGTATCACTACGGCATCCTTCCAGAACCGCCCTATATCGCACCTTGGGAGGCACTGATCTTTTGTATGTACATGAATACTAGGGAGACCTTACTGTCTCCTACGTTTCCCTTTAAGAATGCGTTTATTCCGTGAAAGGATATGATATTAATTTATGCATATGAAGGGTAATCCACTAGAATAACCAAGTATCTGAATATTAATTTAATTTAAATGAACTTAAGAGCTCATTATAAGCTATTAATGATTTCAAAACTGTCTCCCTAATATACCTTTTGTAGATTTATTATATATAGATATATAATATATATTATATATATATATATATATATATATATCTCTATTTAATAATATATACTCTATCTCTCTATATATTTTCCTATCCCTATCTCTATATCTCTCTTTATCTCCCTCTCTCTATATCTCCTCTTTCTCTTTGATATCTTAATGTATATGATATTTTAAGTCAATAGGAATGACCTATTTCCAATAGCCTATTTTCCCCTTCCCCCTCACCAAGGCCGGCACCAAGCAGCATCCCTTACCCTATCATATAACCACATGAACCATATATTTTAATTTTAAAATATTTGAGAAACGTATAGGATCCGATTTTATTACTGTGAACTTTGGCTACAAGTAAGCCCGAATGTAAAAATATCCCATAACATTCAATAAACAACTGATGAGAAAACGAAAACGCATATTGACTGCAGCTATTGTTCTGTCCGTGACACGAATATTCTACCAGAGAAGGTGGTTTAAAATTTTAGAAATCCATCGTGTATCTGTCCAGCTACCCTGCGTCTAACGTGTCCAGCCCCCACTGGTTACCTGTTCGGAACCCGGACTACGTTTTTAATTTAGCCACGTCTCCCTTCTCGGGCCAGCATATAATTAAACTTGCCCGAACCGGTGAGTGATAAATGATTTATAGATTGAAATTCTACTGAAAAGAGAGACGGGAGCATCACAAAGTTTCTGATCAAATTGGAAGTCACCACCGAATTTGACATCAAAAATACCGCCAAATCAGCACCGACTTGGTATTGAATAAAAACGCTGCTCGGTTTGAAGAGACTTCAAAGGAGGCACGCATTTGATTGATTTAAGTCATAGTACTCTCTATCTTTAAAAAATCGAGGGGAAAAATTTCTCCCTGTTATGTCTATGTAAAAGACAGTTGTGGGTGTGCAAACTATACTCATTGACGGTATCAAGTTACATTTATACGCCCTCATCGGTGAAAATTGTCGGGTCCACTACTCAATAAGGTATGTGAACACACAAAAACCCTATTCTTAACACATAAAACCACTGATTTTTAAACACTTTGGCCCACAAATCATAAGTACTTTGGTAATTTTTAGCATGATCATGGAAATGGCTTAGGCTAATGAAAGTTGATTCCCAGTTTCCGTTTCCGACTCCGGTCAGAAAGAAAAGAAAAGAAATGCCGAATCAAATAAGTCATTATTTCCAAATATTCATTATTTCATTATTTGCCAATGTTAAACAAAAAACAAAGATTGTGTTAAAGTGATCTTACTCACGAATGATGCATTTTAAGCACTGTTTACGATGACGGGGGTTAGAAGAACGGAAATGTCCCATTTCTAAGGAAGGGGCTAGAATTTCGGCTGAGAATCCGAGAATCGATTCTCGCAAAAGTTCTAGTAAATTGATTTGCGTGAATCAATGTTGATTCTCGTAAACTCACAGTAGTGAATTAGATGATTCCCGCAAAATTCATTTGTGAGATTCAAGACTGATTTCCGCACTCTCTGCAAACAAAAATTCTTCCCCTGTAAGATCAATAACCAATTTACCTTGGTTCCCGGCTCCTTACCTAAAAAACTTCGTGGGTGTTTTCTATTAAACCACCAATTGATCGATTGACTAGGTAGTCTTTGCAAATGCTGCGTGAACTATGTCTCCAGAGACAACATGGTGGCTTACATGCTTTCCTTTGTTGCATGTACATGTATTGTAGTTGGCAAAAAATTGTATTCAAGAGAAACTGTGTTTATGCAAACATTTTCTAAAGGAAGTGCTTTATCAAAGCACTTCGAACTATGTGTACCAAAGTTTATTTTCTGAGTCTGGTCATAAGTATGTGTTTCGTGTCTCAAAACAAAGCATACTGCAGTTATCTTGGCATCAATAATGAAACTCTGAAAATAATGAATAATGAAACATTCCCCACTCAGTCATGAAAAAAATTAAACGGGAAACTGGGAATCAACTTCATTAGCTTATGGTTCCTATTAACATTTCTTATCCTGAAGTAATTACATGTGTACTGTACAATATAATATAAGCATGTTGCAATGCATTATGGGGTGGCTTAAGATCAGCCTACACAGCCCAGAATGGACCTATTGAGAACTAATTACCCATGACCCTTCAAAGTTCAGAGCTCTCTGACTCCGGCTCCTTACATTTCCCTTTGGGCGAGTGCGTGTGAAGGGCCATTGCACTAAAAAAAGACGCAATTAGGTCAGTTATAAATATGGCCATGCGGCTTGAAGTGGGGCCTGTTTGCGTTTCGTCTGCAAATTTCAAGTATTACGCATCATTTTGAGATTAAACCTTATAACTTCCAACTATACATGCTAGCATATGAAAAAGTATACATTTTCTTGAAAGGGAAATTGTCCAATTTTCCAAATATATGCTATCAAAATTGAAGTAGGGCTAGGTCGTACGCAGTTATTGATCAAAAATACTCATGAAAAAGTAGACAAAAAGTGGTATCTCTTCAAAGTACTAGCCTTGCATCAAACCCAAAGTACCTATCAAAAAACAAGCATATTTATGTAAACTAGAGGTATTTGCCCATCTAACAAGACTAGATTGACAGGGATACCCCGCGTAGAACATTTTATGATTGGGGAGCAAGGGTGGGAACACAATTGGCATCAAAAATATGTATTTGCATTAAAGTCCTAAAGACTGCTTTTAGACTTCTTGCAAGTAGCTTCCTGCTGGAGCACAATCAAGTATTTGCAAAGTAATTCCAATAACCATTCATATATGTAAACATTAAACCCTAACGCGGCCCAGACGCAATGCGGTGCAACGAAAACGTGGTACCGGTCGGAAAATGTTCTCGTTGGCATCTCGGCCGTCAACAACTATTTTTTGTCGCGCAAATGACTCTCATTGCACCTCATTGCATCTGGGCCGTCTTACGGAAATGACGCGATGTTCCTCGTTGCATCTGGGCCGTCTTACGGAAATGACGCGATGTTCCTCGTTGCATCTGGGCCGTCTTACGGAAATGACGCGATGTTCCTCGTTGCACCTGGGACGTCATTCCCGGGAAAATGATTGCGATGCTTTTCACTGCATTTCGGACGGTTTTTCCGCAGAAGGCGCAATGCTTTTATCAGGCGGGTGACACTGTGTACAAATGCCCATAGACAATTTCGATATCGATGGTGATAGCGCCACCATTTTCGATAAGCTACTTTTAATTATGCATAAACGCATTCATGACGTAAACCGGAGCATGACGTAGCGTAATAGCGCCGCGCATGACTATGATGTAGCGTAATAGCGTCACGCACGACTGACGAACTATAAGCTACAGATTTCATCAGTATCAGTGTGCAGTACGCATCCATTATTTTAGTTATTTATTTATGATCCCTGTTTCTCAATTGCAATTTCGCAACGCGATGTTCCTTGTTGAATCTGGGACTGTCTTTCCGGAAAATGGCGCGATGTTCCTCGTTGCATCTGGGCCGTCTTCCGGAAAATGACGCGATGTTCCTCGTTGCATCTGGGCCGTCTTCCGGGAAAATTACGCGATGTTCTTCGTTGATCTGGGCCGTTAACGACTTTACGCTACTTAGTCCTGTGCCGGTAAAAACGCCGAGATGCAATGAAACGCAAAATTTGTTTCTCGTTGCATCTGGGCCGTAAAAATAAAAATAATTGCACTCGTTTGCATTGGGCCGTTGGTCGGCAAAACGACCCGGTCCGGTTAGTTTAATAGGGTTATAAAACCCTTGTGAAAAATTGTTTTATTGTATGACAAGTATGAATTTACAGTGTCGGCCCTGTCACACGCTCAAATAGGCAGCTCACATGTTACGCATCACAAAGTCATAATGGATTAAAGAATAACACCAAGTAATAATCTAACCACTCTTTAATAGTAAATATTTCAGGTTTGAATTTACTTTCTGTCTAATCCTACGCCGCAAATTAAACCTAATTTGCAGTACGGTAGGGCTTACATGTCTCGTTTTGATATAGCAGCTTGTCCTCATTCTTCACGCTGGTTCTTCAAATGAAATTAAGAATATTTCCTTATATTTAATAAAAAATTAATTTTTGGTAATCTTAATGATTTTAAATCTGCATTGTAGAGAATTAAAAAGGACAGATTCAAAAGTGCCTTTACTGAGTAAAAAATATTCATTTTCACCTATAAAATTTGGCAATGTACTGTCTCCCATTTCCTCTTCATTCCAGCCTTGTCTAATTAAAATTAATGAGCTTCATTAAAATATTGAGTTCTATTTAATTAGCCATTGAATTGATTGTAATTCATTAGTTTTAACGTTGTTTATCTTATTGAGTGGTATTTCGAAACATAATGGGCTGAATAAACGTTGTTTTTCCATATTGTATGTTTTATCGTGTCCCATGTATACTCATCCCCGACTTGTTATTAATCCATTATTTGATCATACTTTTTTTAATTAGAGTCCCACCACAATATTTATGGGCATTCAATTAAGGGCAGTTTAATTAGCTTTAATTTGGTATATAATCGAAATAATTAATGATTGGTTGACTTTTTGAAAAAAATTGGTAACTGAACTGAAAAACTGTAAAAATGTGTGCTAGCTAGCGGGCAGATCTCAATAGCGTTGACTAAGGTGACGCACCCCTTACAAGTACATAATTTTGTTAAAACAACACTTGTCTAAAATTATCAAAAGCAGTCTACGCGGTGTTCTCACTTCTAGTGTGTTGTGCACAATTTTTTAAATATAAATTTCATCTCCTTTTTTCCCTGAATATCAATGTACACCACGTTCCATGCTCCAGCAAATAATGGTGCTAATGATAAGTAAATCCGCCGTTATGAATAGGATGAATAGGACAACGGACGTCAGATTCTCTGGACGGCAAAACCATTGTTATTTTCTATTACGGTAAAAGCTTTTGAATTGTTTTCACCGCCCGGTTTTAGGATTGAAACTACAGCCTCATTCACGAATAAATAAAACTAAACTCTTCTGGGAGTTTAATACCTTTGATCGTATATTTCAGCATTTATTAAAAAAGACACGAAGATGAGTAAAATCATGAAAGAAGTTTGATTGGCAAGCTATGACCTAACACTTGGTGCAAGAACCACACCCATAACTTAATCATATTATATTGGACCTCTTTTTATTCAAATTAAAAGTTTTGTTTCGGCAACCGTTTACATGCATTTCATATAGGTTAATGATTTTCGATCTCTGCTATGAAATCAATAAATTGCATAGAAATGGGGTTACGCGCAAGTTACGGGTTTGTTCTGCACAAAGATGTTGGTGCTCGTTTTGCCAAACAATTTTTTTTCTCATTAGCTTTTGTTCACCTTATGTGTTCCCTTTCGATAAAGGATGAAATATGGGTCAAAGACAAATTGAACACACATAGAACCTCTAACTTATTTATTCGTGTGAATAGGACGGGTAATTTGTGTTCCACGTCATTAAAATAGCTTAATCTAAGCGGGGTGATGGTAATAGCACTGCAATCTTTTCAGTTGTATGGGTATAACAATGACTCTGCAGGTCCAGATGAAAAAGAATCTGTGAAGTGGTTGGTATTCTACATACCGAGCGGAGTTTACTTATCAAATAGCCCCATTATTTGCGGGAGTCATAAATCATGGGATACACCCATAGTCACTGATATTCAGTGCATAAATTGGAGACATTAAATTAATTTCTCGCATGTGCACATGCTAGAAGTGAGAACACGTAGAACTGATTTCTGTTATTTTACGAAAGTTATTTCGGAATAATTATGTACGTCCCATGGGGTGCGCCACCTGGTTCCTTATCCGAGCACTTCGCTTGGGCATCATGGCCTATGCCAGAATTATTCTAAATTATTAAAGAGACATGAGAAATTGCCAGAAAGAAGCGCCCCCAATTTTTGTCGAACCCCGTTTTTTTTTTCATATTTGGAATGTGTACCAATGTATTAGATCACCCTGAAGGTATCAAACCCTTTAAGTACTAAGATGATGATTTAATACTTTCATGTCGTGCACGACAGAGAAAGTCAGCATGGTCTTCTATGGGGACGATTAGGATAGCAAGCAAGGTCAAAACACGGTGTGGGTTTTCTTTTGTACTTGTTGTTCAATATAAACATTAAGAATGTTCTCGCTCTAGGTGGTCTACAAACATCCAGTGAAATTTGACGAGAAATTTGTATCAAAAAAACTCTGTCACTTTAAAATTAAATTGATTTTTTCCCCCAGAAATAAATAATTATAATAAAGGGGCATTTTGTGATCCTAGCACCTTCATTTTTTTTATGGTGCACTAGATATTCTCCAAGAGAAAAGGTTGTTTCCGATAATTCAGTTGATTCTGACCATGAAATTTTGATGTATGAGGGAATGTTCATATTACACTGTCCCATAGGCCAATGGGGTTGTAATTAGCACAATTCGTTAGCTATGTTACAGCAAATTTAAAAAAATATTTAATGTAGGAAAGTGTATGAATATTTAAAAAATTTTATGTTTTTTAGTTGTTTTGGTGTTATATTTTAAATATCTCCTTTCTCTTCTTGAGATATTGTTCTTCAACCTTGGCATTCTCGTTTGTTTATCTGGTCATCGCCCATATCACGTCGCCGACACGTTTTTTTTACAGCGCTTGCGCACGACCAATTGGCAAACACCAAAGGTCACCATTAGGAGCCAAGTGGTCGTAACGCACGTGCTTTATACATGCGGTCGGCCATTTTGCACCGCACACCCAATTTGGTTTAATTTTTATTTACACATCGCTCGACCATTTTTCGCCATACTATCCAGCTTGAAAGTGAACCCCTTTTAGGTGGAAAAAAACTCCAAAAAAACTAAAAATCGAAGGCCCTCAACAGATCCCGGCAAGGTTTACATGCATACAATATGGTCGTAAAATGCACCCAAAATTGATAATTTGTCGTTAATCACAACCAAAAACTAATTTTTCAGGTATACCTACAACGATTATTCGAGAAAGAAAACTTTGACGTCATTTCTGACCTTTCGGGTAAAAATCTGCTGTTTAAACCAAGTTAAACGGTAAAATTAAACAGATTGGCAATTTTTTTTAAGACCATGATTCGCGTCTCTTTTCCGGGTCATTGAGCTCAAAATGGCGATTGACAATTGAAAGCGGGCGCAATCGCCTCTCTCGAAAGTCATCAAACTGTAAGCCCTCAAACTCTTCATGTCAAGAAAAGTGAAAGAATAAACACAACTCTCGGGGATATAATAAACATCTCATGAATTTTGGAGGAAGAAATGTGGACAAATACTCAGCAAGTGTGGTGGGTGAAGTTGGCTTATTTTTGGTTGTGTCCACCAGTATAGAAAATAGCTTACACGCGTCGACTGTAACAAGCTTAGTTGTTCATGCATTATAATGCATCTGGCCTTCGCTATGTGTCTTTTACATAGGCCGCTGCATTATAAGGCATGATTGCCATACCACCGTTATTTGTGGGGAAAGCCCGTCACTTGGGTACAAAATAAAATGGCCACGCGGCGATATTTCAAGTTTGACTGGGCGACTTTCACTTTTTAATCGTCTATTTCTTCAATCGCCAAGTGATTCTGAATAAACCGCGGACCTCGCAAGACCAGGGTTCACATTAGTGTGCGTTTTTGCGTCTATGACGCACTTTTCCAAAGGTGGACGCACTTTGGTCTAGATAGAGTAAAAGTTTGCGTCTTATGTGGACGTAAAAATATAGCCACTTAAAACTATACAAAATCACAGAGTTACTCTGCACATGGTCAACTATTGTATCATTTTCACTCAAACAAATAATTATTCTGTTACTATTAATACATGTAGCAAATCTGTGAAAATAAATATAGGTTTAAATTGACTGTATTTACGTCTTTTTATTTAGTTCACTAACCTCTCTCACTGTCCCAAAGGGTATTCAGAAATCAAGATACTCCAGTTCCTTTGGGTTTTTAAGGGTCATCATCAGGGTAATTACTTTACAATTTGCCCAGTCTAAGTTTTGGAATTGGATGTGTATGGATTGTTTGCAGTCATTAAGGTGCAACAAGAGATTTCAAGTCATCCATATTTTCTGTGATAGTAGGATTTCATATAGATTAGACACTTAATAGACTCCCTACCTTTTATTTGGTTACAGAAAAAACTTAAAATGAAAACAAACACTGATTTGTATATGCTTATATTTCAATAGAAAACATAGGCTGAATTGCTCCTATACAAAATTAGTTCACAATTATAGTACCAAAGAAACACTTTTCAGGTTAAACCTTTCAGATGGGGATATTTTTGATAGAAAGCTTAAACACCAGTGCCAAAATCAGAATTTTCACATTTTTTAGTGACACCTGTTATTTGAAATCTCTCGTTGCACCTTAAGTATTACAACAGTGCTCAAACCTTGACACGCATATAATTCAAAGTTGACGCACTTTTTCAACCTCAGGGAAACCAATTTTTCGTCCAAGTAGACGCACTTTTTTCACAACCTAGTGGAACCCTGCGACAAGACAGATGAGAAGATTGTGGTCACGGCAAGCTTAGTTGTGAGTTAGTTCTGCTAAGCATAACTCCACATTAGGTCTTACATGTTGTCATTAAACATGTGGAGTTATTGCAAAACAACATGCGGAATACCTTTTCCCCTGTTACCAGCATGAGCAGGCCATTTCAAAGAGCCAACTTTGCACACTGCAGACGAACAAAAAATCAAAAGCAATTCAGAATTGAGTTGATATACGTTCCTTAGATAATAAACTACCTTTTTGAAATAGTTAACCCATGTGACGTATGCATGACCTCTGGTGCCTTTCAATTATGGCTTCGTTCGTGCACTGGAGTGGCAGTGATTGTAGTCACAATTTTCTTCAAATTTTTAATCTCTAATTCTTTTAAGTTTTTTTCACATATGTCATTGCATTATATAGGATCTTAAGTTGTGTTTGATAGTGAAAACAGGGATATATCGTACATTTGGAGGGATTTTGAGATCGACAAAGTTGAGGTAGGTAGCAGGGGAAAGGTATTCCATGTGGTTTTGCATAAACTCCACATCTGTTAACCCTTCAAGAGACAAAGGCAGCCATTTTTGAGATATTGGGTGATTTTTGGGTTGATTTTATAATTGCTGCCTTATGTTGATTTTAACAAGTAGATATCGCTAAATTAGGAAATTTCAAAACTTACAAAATTAAAAATATTTTTTTCAAAATTTATTACAATATTATAAATACATTTTTATTTCGGGAAAAAATGCAATATGCAGCAAAATAAATCCAATTTGAACAAGTTTTGAGTGGATTTTCATGTAAATAGGGGTGGGCTATAAAATTGATGATGTTTAAGATCATTTTGTCCTAACTCTTATTTGATGCAGCTTGATCCCCTGAGCATTTTGACACCAATTTTGTCAAAATCGGCCAAAAAATGAGGTGTCGCCCAAAAATCCAAATTTGAGGGGGGGTCTGAAGAGGGTCTGAAAATGATAAAGGTGTCAGTTACTGGAATTACATACCACATTTTAGCAATGTTAGGGTTAATTTTATGTTTTTGAGGTCAAGGAATCCATTTTGATGAATTTCGTCAGATTTCGATTTTTCGTTTTCATAAAATTAGCCATTTTACATAAAATTAAGCCACGAGGGCGCTTTGCCGGCCACACCCTAACCTTACCATTTTGAGATATTTTTCTGTGTAGAATTGAAGATAAGTTGTATTTAAGTATATTCTGAAATTTTCAGCACATAACCCTTTTTCGTTTGGTCACAGTGCTAATTTTTACAATTTGGCAATGTCTCTATTGAAAACATAGGGTGCAAAAGTTTGTTGACCTACACACAAACCTATGGCACAAACTTGTGAATGATGTATTCCTAACTGGCTGATACAGCGAAACCATTCAGTTTAAAGAGTTAAAATTTCTGGAGTAGGTACTATCAATTATTACCCAGTAGGATAAGTTTTCAATGATTGCAATATGAAAGCGCATGTACCTTTTAATGGCAAAAACGCCTATAGCTGAATTTAACCAAAATGGCCATTTTTATGAATGCGGTAGCTCCGACACTGCTGAAACATTTACAAATGGATTCTTTGACCTCAAATACATATGTTTAGATACCAAAATGGCTAAAATGTCATATATAATTACAGTAATTGACAAATTTATCATTTTCAGACCCTCTTCAGACCCCCCTCCCAAATCACGTTTTTGGGTGGCACCGTCTCATTTTTGACCGATTTTGACAAATTTGGTGTCAAAATGCTCAGGGGATAAAGCTGCATCAAATAAGAGTTAAGACAAAATGATCTGAAATATCATTTTTCTCCCCCTGTATAGCCCACCTCTAATGTAAATTTACCAAAAAAACATTTTTTTCAATAAAATAAAAAATTTTTTATCATTTTGATGTTTATACATGTATATCAATTGAATGTACTATGCTATAGTAATGTGTAGTTAGTTGAAATAAATGTTACATTTCAAAAGCAATTCATAAACAAATCACAATATAAACAAAGCACACAGGCATAAACAAACCTCAAGTGTAGCCTGCAGAGTAAAACACCACAAACTGGTTGAACATCCCTTGATACGATGCGAAGCCACGATGTTTGTGTATGGTTGGCGAAGTTGCAACTATCGAAACATGCTGAATTAGATTCACAACAGTGACAACATGAATCAAAAGTTGCATCGTGGCCAGCATACCATGTACAGAAGCCTTATTCACCCTGTTGTGAATCAAGTAGTTGAAGCGGAGCAGTTTGCAGTGCTGCAGATCTTGAAAAATACTCTGGTCATCACTGTCATCTTGAAAAAGGCGGTTGCTGCCAATGATCTGCAGTATGTTTTTGTCACTTGAAAAACACAGCTTTATTTGCAGTGTTGCATTTTGAAGAAGTGTACAAGTATATACCAAAGTAATTTGGTCATCAGTGTTGTCTTGAAAAAGACGAGCTTGTTTTGAAAAAGACGGCTGTAGCTTGATGAGGAGGTCATATAGTCGTATAGTAATGACCAGTGTATTATATGTCGTACTTGATGTCGTACAATGTCGATTAATGGCTGAATTTTGTACAGTGGGTACAAGATCAGCTCTGTCTTCACTCGCACTTCATTATTTGCAAAATGAAGACACGATGACAGTATCGCACCGATGTTTCACATTACGCACATAATGTGGAGTGTTTTATTTAGCCAAAAAGATCTAGTTTAAGAGAAATAATTTCAAAGGCAATCATTTCGGGGAAATACCCATGCAATACGCATGTGTGGAATGCCGGTCATATCGGTCCCAAAACTCAGTTCGGTCCCCAGTCGTTCGGTCGGTCCCACGCCAATTCGGTCTCACCGACAATTCGGTCCCCATCATTTCTGTCTCACGGCACTTCGGTCCCACGGCAATTCGGTCCCACTACAATTCGGTCCGCCACGTCAATTCAGTCCCACGTCAATTCGTTTCCCAATGGGGAAAACGCGTTTTAACCATAATGGCTTGTAATCCTACTTTTTGTTGTTGTTGAATGAATGAAGTTTTTTAATTTATTTTTTTTTTTTTTAAAAAAAGTAAATTATTTATTTATTTCTTCAGGTCAAAAATAGAAAATCACCCGTTGATGCTTTTCGTCGTAAGACTTGACGAAAGTTGAGTCAATATACTTCCCTTAACTTGGTTTCTCAATTTGATAGTTTTGTTTGCATGTTTTGAGAGCAAGTAAACTGATTTAAACCTAATTAGAGGCTAGGGTTACACCCAGTTTAGAAGTCGCGCAAATCGAGGAAATGTCCCGTTTAAGAGTCTTAGTAAAAATACCCCGTTTGAAAGTCCTCCGCAAACCAAGAAATATTTGGGAGTTTCGCAACAATATCGTATTAGCAGCTAGTCCTAGGAACCGATGTGCGATCGATATATGTACTAAAAAAACCAAGCCTCTTGCATCCTATTCTGTATATCATTACTATGTAGAGTTTAATAAATGTAAAAATATGTCATTGATTTTACACACATCGAAACTGCTCAATGTTTTTACGTGTTTGGAATGGCCTAACGTAGGCCTATACCACTAAATAACTAAATATCTGAATGCCGTTTATCCACTGCAAACTGATGAACATTTAAAAATAATTAAATGGTTGATATCGCAATTTACAAATCTAAACCCCTGTCGGATTTCACAGTAACGTAATAAACATGTTAAACTTGCATTTGGCAACACAGTACTGTTAGGCAGAGTAATCATGATTGATTTACATTTTTTAATATGGGTACTTGATATGGAATTTACAAAATTAAATACAGCTCCCTGGAATTTTGTCACGTAACGCGATCACAATGTAACGAATTTGAACACAAATATAATTGTCACGGAAGATTATCAAATAATGCAACATTTATTGACGAAAAGTTTATCATAAGCTGCAAAAGTTAGTTTTGTATAGACAAAATATACAAATAACATGTTTAACAATAAATATAGTACTGTTTTGATATGATGAACATTAACTCTGAACTTATAAATACGGAACCTATAAATTCTTAACCAAACAACGTCATGTTAGTAAAGCTCTTTATGGCTTTTATGTTTTTAGTTTTTATAAAACAGATTTTGGAGACGGTTTGTCAAATAGATAACCAACAACAACCAACTTAGAACTCTATAATCATACCTTTTCTTTCTTTCTAAGGATGCATATGGTTATGGTAAGATCTATATGAGCTTAGATCCACTCTTGTTTTTAAATTCATGACCAATATTAAAAGCATGCCACCCCCCTGTCAAAAATAGATTACGACTATAAAAGGTAATATTAGGTCTATATATTCGCATTTTAAATTTTCTTTTTAAATACCACATTGTTCAATTTGTATTTACACTAGACCATTACCAAGCGAATTTAGATTTTTATTTTATTATTTTTTTGCATGGGGGATTGGGGGCACATAAAGTTGCGGACCCAACAGTTAAGGCTGAACGGTCAAAATATTCCTAAGATGGGATTGAAAAGAGAAACTCAATTCATTTTTTCCCTACATTCTCCCGAACAAGGTTCAAATTTCAGGCTCCCAGTGCTCTTTTTCTGTCATTCCAACACTATATCCAATCTTTTTTTGCATTATTTTTTATGTCTCTTATAGCTGAAAATAAATTCGTAAGAGTCGTAACTGAATCTTTAATCAGCATTATACTTTTTATGATCACCTTATACACTTTTAACGATCTTTAACCCAAATATCCTATTACGAAGATTTATAAAATAATACAGAATTTATTGACGAAAAAAAAATCAGAGCTTGCAAAAAGTTTGCCCCCCCCCACCCACTTGACTACAGCACAAGGAGATTTTGGTATTTAGAAGAAAGCTCATGTTTTTCTCATTTCCTAGGAATTTTAGGCCTAGGCCTCGGTTTTCCTTTGATTTATGAAAAAAAACATCTCAAAAGTGTTGTTTTTGTTAACGCACATGTTATTACCATCACACTTAAAACTGTCTATGGGCCAATTTTGGTAGCCTACACCTTTTGGGCCAATTTGAAACCTCAAATTTGTCACCAGATGTTTTTGGTCTTCTATGTGAGGATAAAACAAACATATGAATTGGATCATATCAGTCACCTCACCTTAAATACAAACTTAATCCGAACCATAAATTCTTAACCATCCAAACGTCAATGTTTATTATCACAGCTCTTTATGGCTTTTTGATGTTTTAAATAAAACAAATTTTGGAGAGTGGTTGTGAAATAGATAACGACAAGTTCTAAGTCCCAACTTTGTTCTAATTCTAAGAACTTCTGTTATGGTAGATGGATTATGAGCTTCGATCCTCTCTTTTTTTAAATTGCCATGTTATACCATTTTCCAATAATTTCCAAAAGAAATGAAATTAATTTGGTTCTCTTCTTCTTTTTTGTGATTTTATTACTTCGAACGTCACATTATATGTGGTTTGTGAAAAAAATAGAACAAAATACCAACATGGTAAAGTTTTTAACTTGCCTGCAATGCATTCATGATGTTTGTAATCGGCCATACAGTATGCTTGCTTGCCGTGAACGACAGAAAATACTAATCGTCTTCTTAAAAACACTTTTTCGTTTATTCACTTCAGGTGTGTCTCTAAATTTCTTAGGGTTACAATTATATGAATTGTTTATCAGGGACAAATGCAAGTTTAGATTAAAATTTATATAAATCAAAATTTATATGAAATATAAATCTAAATAGATTAAAACAAATTAATCAAAATTTAATTTTGTCCTCCATTTTAATCTAAGAAATTGTAGAGTGTGAATTTTAACACATGGCGAGCTGATACATTTTCAAACAAATCGGTTTTAAACATCCTCGTGTCTCTTTACATTAGAATCATGTTCTTAAAAGAACTTACATGCAAGATCTTTTGATGCTTTATAAGGGAAATGGATTGAGATGGCTCTGATGTAAAAAAAAAAAAAACAATCGTAACTTTATTTGAATAAAGCATGGAAGTGTTCGTAGACAGTTCATATCTCAAGTTTGGTAAAACGTCTCGCGTCGAAGTTATGTCTTTAAACCCATTTGATGGAAGGAAAATACGATATATCAGGTTTAAAGAGTACGATGTACGGATGTCCCCCTCCTTTGCAAGGCGTAAGACCGCTACAACATTCTTTCTCCAAGATGCAGTTGCCCCATGCAAAGTGGTGGAAAAATGATTTTCAAAAAGTGGATCACAACATATAGGGCTTATAAAGCCCGGTTAATACTAGTAGTGATATCTTAAAGCCACCATCATACCATTTTTTCCATGATGTAAATAACATTAAACCACGTGACAGTCTTAAATTTCGGGAAGGTGGGATCGAGCGAGAATTCCTGTTTCGAGGTGCTCAATAGGTTCCTATCCTGGTATTGGATGAGTATTTTTGAGGACTGAGACCAAATGTATTTTAATTGCCTTTTGTGCGTAATATTAATAATATCCTAAAATGTACCTTTCCATTTGTGCCAAAATTTTAAAATACCTAAGTTTAACATTTAGTGAAGCAGCCAGACGTTGTAACCTGAGAACGCACTGTATCCCGCACTGCGTTTGGAATATTTAATCCCTTGTTTAACAAGTGTTGATTTTCAGTACTCTAAATGTAAAAGTGAAGTCCCTCTAAAAGAGCTGTCGGAAGTACCCATCCTAATTTAGAGTGAAAAATCACTCGAAATCACGCCAACCGAGTGAAATTTTCACTCAAATTGGATGGGTCGCGTAACAACCTCTTTCAGAGTACCTTCCACTCTTGTACATTTAATAAATATAGAGAAGCCTACTTTTTCCGTTCACTTTGCACCTCGTTCGATTTTACGTGTAAAGTTTCTATTTCTTGTAATATAATATCAAGTTAATAAAATAACCGGCGTATATAATTGAACTCCAATTGGCCTTTTTATTTTTAATGGCGGCACCAAATGTATGTTGTTTGTCTTGGTGCGTTTTGGGGGCTATCCTGGTACCTCTTGTGACGTTTCTCCATAATCCAAAAAAATCCGCTTTTATTGCGGTAAGCGTGCATTGAATCAATTTTGTATGTATAAATGTTTACTTTTATAGCTCTGTGCTGTCCTTTCAGTATTTTGATATGCGAGTACTGAATAATATTATGATGATGATGTTTTTGCACCGTGTAAGCGTCCATCAAATAACACCATCTGAATGAAAAGTTGAGAATTATGTTTTTTCGTACAATATAGCGAAATTTCTAATTTCCTATGAATTTCCCCTATACGGGAAGTTCGCCTTTAGTTTTATATGAATATTTCATATTTAAAGGCCTACCAAAGATTTCCAAGTATCATGTCTGATCATAATACATTGAATTTATATAAACAAAAAAACAAAAAATATTTTTAAAAAAAAAAAAACGCAATTGAATATTTTTGAAAAAAAACGCGCACCAAATGTATTTTTTTTATTTTTTTTATATTTTTCTATAGATTTGTTTTTGTATTTGTGTGATTTTGTAATTTAATGTCATTTAACACATGTTTGTTTTTGCAACAAAATACCTCTATAATGAAACTACTGACGAATCATTGAATTTCCTTTAAAATGGCTGAATTTTAAAATTGTAAATAAAGAAACTCACAATTTTGCAAGATTACTTTTAAACAATAAGTTATTACCTCAGCTTTTCATTCAGCTCTTCAACAGGAATTTTAAAGTCCATGGCCCATCCGCTAATAGCCTCCGTCCCCATAAGCCCCAGATTTTAACCGAAGTGGTCACATTTTGGTATCAGAAGAAAACTACTATTTTTCACAACATTAACCCTGTGAATCTTGAACCCAGGATTTTTGGTTTGGACTTATGAGCGAAAATGTACAACCATTTTGGTCGACCAATATTATTTTACAAGTACTCTATGGGGCCTTCAAAATCATGTTTTTAAGCCCTCGCAAATCAAAACGGATTGAAATATCGGCGGCGAAACTTACAGATGGGGCTATGGAGTGAAGGCCAAACTATTAGATTAAAAACCTTGATATCTTTAAATCGGGCCCAGAGCCCCCTTTAAAATTGTTTAAATCGATCAGTCCTTCAAAGCTACAAACACAAACACGCACACACAAACAACACACCCAAACCCAAACAGCCCCCTCACACCCCATGATACACAAAACCATCTAAGACCCTATTTCCTTTCTCACTGTTTATATTTGACAACGCGTACCAAATGTATTTGTTTTTGCCTTTTGTGCGCACTATGTTGCGATTTTAAGCGTTTCGTATAAGATCAAGTTTAACAAAGTATGGATAGAATTGACTCAACCACTACCTTTTTGGCAAAAATCAAGAAAATAATCAGCCGATATCGATTTTGTCAATGTTTATTGGCTTAGGTGAAAACAATCTCCGCAACCTTTTTGGAGAATGTGTACAATGATAAACGCAAGAGGATATGAGAATCCATCTTAAATTAAAAGTTAAGCTTTTATTTGCAGAACTATTGAATCAGTGTAATGGTTTCATTCACATGTTCGCATTGTAAAAATGTTTATGTGGGAATCCTTACATAAAGCAGCGACATTATCAGCGGCATGGCAAACTGGTCCAGTAAATGTGACAAACATCGGAAATACTGTTCTGTTGTTAATTAAATATGCCATGCCACATGATTCAATTTATTGGTCCCGCCCGCCAACTTATGTTGGCGAAGGGACTATAGAAATGCCTCTTCGTCCGTGCGTGTGTTGGGGTGTTGTCCCATCGCGATCATCTTTGATCTAAGCAAGCGTGGGTGGCCATCTTCGCAACATAGATGTATCTCAGTACGCGTTGGCACCTGGATCTGAAGTGGTCATGTGTCATGGGTCAAAGGTCAAATAGGTCCAAAAAGGGCTAAATTGCTACAAACCGTGTAAACACGATATCTTTATCTAAGCAAGTATGGGTGTCCGTCTTCGTACCATAGATGTTGCACAAGTAGGCGGCGGATGAGTTCGGCGATGGGTCATGTGGCATGGGGGTCAAATAAAGGTCAAATATGGTTCAAAAATGGAGTCAAATTTGGTCAAAAATGGGCTAAATTGCTTTAAACCTTGTCAAATTTTGTGGTAGGATGATGATACTTGGTGGGTGTGGTCAAACTTCAGTGCCGAAAATTTGAAGGTCATTTCAAGGTCATGCGGGGTCATTCAAGGTCAAATGGAATTAATTTGCTATAGCCCTGTCAATTGTGGTAGGATGATGATTCTTGGTGGGTGTGGTCAACATTCAGTGCCACAAAAAAATTGAAGGTCATTTGCAAGGTCATGTGGGGTCATTCAAGGTCAAATGGGATAACATTTGCTATAAACCCTTGCAATGTGGTAGGATGATGTAAATTTGGTAGGTGTGGTCAGCATTCACTGCAAAAAAATTGAAGGTCATTTAAGGTCATGTGGGGTCATTCAAGGTCAAACCAATAAGTAGGTGGTAGGATGATTGAAACCTTTGGTGGGTGTGGTCAGCATTCAGTGCAAAAAATTGCAGTAAGTCAAGTCATGTGGGGTCATCCAAGGTCAAAATCACTAAGTATGTGGTAGATGATGAAATCTTGGTGGGTGTGGGCAAAATCAGTGCCAAAAATTGGATGGCCTTTTCAAGGTCATGTGGGGTCATCCAAGTTCAAATCCATACTATGGTAGTATGGTCATGAAAACTGATGGGTGTAGTGTAGCGTTCTTGCCAGAAATTTTGACGGTCATTCAAGGTCACGTAGGGTTCATCTAAGGTCCAAATAACTACAAATAGTGTATGTCAATGTAGTAAACAATTGATACCGTCAAAATTGCAAAAACTGCTATGGCAGCAAGCCTCCAGTGGGTTTGAAAACCAATTATTTCCATCACAATTCTCCCTGTGATCATAAAAGTATATCCCTCCATTTACTATCGCGACAAGCGGGGGACCTTTGTGGTTCGAGAACCACCTTGTATTTACACCTGATCATTACCAAAAGTGAATTTAGATATAGAGAGACCCATTTTTTTCACCTTCCGAACACGGTTCCAACTTCAGGCTCATAAATTGCTCTTTCTGTAATTCCTAGCACATTAACCAATTTTATGCATTTATTCTGTTCTAATGTCTAATTTATAAGTATGATTGAAATAATTTCGTATGAATCGTAAATGTCAGTATGGGTAATCAGCATAACTTTATATGCGCTTTTTACATGGAAATGGTTACGTTACATTTCATTGCGACATTGTCAACTGAAACCTTTACTGTTGGATCATACAAACAATTATGACTTTATATTGTTACTATTGAGAGTTTTTTTGTTTGTCTTCCCCAACATATGATTGAGGCAATTTATTAAAAGGGATACTGATTGCGTTTACTATACGCTAGCAGTGTTACGTGTAATCCGGTCGTTACTATGTGAACTGGATCGCGCTTTTGAGTCCTGCAACACTGACGACATGTCACTACACAAAGTCTACGGGGGGGGGGGCCTTTTTTTGTGCAAAAAACATTCGAAAAAGGGCGTGATCCAGTAACCAGGGAGTTATGTAACACTTCGATGGCGCATAGGGCCATATTGACGGGGTTCCGAATGGCAATCGGGCCAAAAGGGGATTTCAAGGCATCCAATTTCTGTAATATTTCGAAAGATTAAACAGGGAATCGATTCCTACCTTGTAGTTGGGTATACAGAAAGGAAATATATCGTAAGTGAAAAAGGGTGATTTTGATTTGTTTTAAAACAAAAAAACAACCTAAAACAAACAAAAACCAAATATAAAAAATTTTAATAAAATCAATCATTTTAAGATTAATCTTTCAGATGGGGATATTTTATGGAAAGGTTAACATCAGTGGAAAATCAGAGCTTTCATTTTAGAACACCCGGTATATCATCATGCAGTTACAGTCCACAGTAAAAGCTCGCGACCTTTCTGTGGACTAACTCGGGGTACAAGCCATTATAAATCCGGTTAGAGAATAAAGGGGGATGAACCGATTTAAGGATATGAAGTTTTCATCTGATAGATTGGCCTTCACCCAAAAAACCCCACCGGTAAAGTTTCGCGCCGATATTTCAATGAGTTTGCATGTGAGAGCAGACTGAAACGTGATCGTAAGCCCCATAGGAGTATGTTACTAGTAAAATTAATATGGTCGACCCAAAATGGGGGTACATTTTCAGCTCATCTTCCAAACCAAACTCCTTTGATCCTAAGATTTCACAGAGTAAATGAGAAAAAATAGTAAGCTTTCTTCTGATATCAAAATGTTGACCACTTCCGGTTAAAATATGGGCCTTTCTGGGGACTAGGCTATTAACGATCGGGCATGGACCTTTAAGCCAAAGTTTGGCAATTACCGCTTCAGTAGACAGAGCCAATGACTGAGCCCAAAACTAATCACATGACAAATACCCTGAGTTAACTCCATTCACCATGCAGCACAGCAGGGCATGGACAATTCCACCTCTACTCCATAAACTGGGTTAAATTGTGTTCAAGGAAAGTTTTCAATTGATGTGGACGACAACTTTTACCCAGGGTCATATGCTTATGATCTTTACCTCTCAAGAAGCGAATTTAATAAATCTTGATTGACATGTTGGTACGAAAAAATACGGTCAACAAACAGGGCGTGGCGTGGTGATGAAATCAATACGGCAAGGTACGGAGAGTGATGTTTACGGTTGATGAATCTATCATTGATTGCCATGGCAGGGAAATGGCCGAGGGTGCATTGGCTTCCAATAAAATGGTCTCACGACAATTTCTTCAATGTGTTTTGGTATTTTACAAGGTAATTAGAGGAATACTTATCTACTAAAAGCATTTGGTACGAAAAATATCGGTTATGTAGTTTTAACACAGCGATTGAAAAAATGAGATGGCTATTCCAACTACATGAGAGATTTCCCGGGGTTCAACGTCAATTGTGACGCCGTGTGTGTGAGGGCATACAAAAAGTGGGAACTAACTGCACTATGGAAATCTCTCGTGGCCTAACCTAACACATTGGCCTAACATTATTACGAATCAGATCATAATTAATAAGATATGTACTTTGTGAAAATGTATGTTGCAAATAGTATGTTTTAAAAGTTAGCATTTTTGATCTTTGGTATTTGTTCTATCCACGTGCTTTGTAGGGCCTATATTTAATTTTGTATAAATTTGTCTGTTTCAAAAACGTTTGGTTTGGGAATAATCTTTAATATGGGTGTAATGGCTTACTCTTTATTTATACTGTAATTATGTGTGACAGATGTTACCACACGTAAATATTCAACATTTTCAGAGCAATCGAAACTTCAACAAAGATCGAGGAAGACAAGTACTAATTTTTGATCCAAAGAGAGGATACAATTAAAGTTTGTTTGACAAGTATAGCATGTCGACTGGTACTTCCTATTAAAAATAAACGAATCCAAGGCACAATGGTGCTATTTTATAAATTTGGATTATAAATGCACAACTCTAGTACGAGGGGTACGGATGCATGTTTGTGACGTCACAATATATTTCCTATTTATTAGACCCAAGATAGGATCTAATATTTAAATAAGAAGGCGTAGTTTTGTCTAAATGGACAAAATCAGACTGGATGCAGGTTCCGTTCAGGCCCGTCGCACTTCGCTCTAAAACAAATATTGAGTATAAATATAGTAGACCCCCACTAATGATCAAACTCGATCCGTGTGATGTTAATTTTGGAATATTGATAGTCTATTTTATCAGTCGTTTTAAAAATTATAATTAACTATACGCTAAATTGAAGATTTAAGCATGAAAAATATTTAACTAAAGAAAAACCCAAATTTGTCATTTCGCGTTAATCAATTTAGCATTAATTCATCTTACCTGTTGGCACTGTGCTTTATTGGAAGGAAACGAGGGACCGTTATAGAATTAATTTGTCATGCTAGTTGTGAAGCAATAATGTAATACACTTTAGAATAGTATATATTATTGGCGTTTGGTTTAACTTTAACAACAACAAAACAACAAAACATAAAGCAAGATTCAAACACAATATTAAAAAAAGTAAAAAACATAAAAATAATTATAATTGAAACAAATAACATTAACTTCTTTAGTGGTAAATGCTATCCTATTTATGTGTACTAACATACAAACATGGTAAAAATCCAAAGGCTATATATCTACATCGATCACCCCCCCCCCCACCACCCCCAACCCCCCTTCCCCCCCCACCACAATTTTGTACAGTGTGAGTTTCACAGTTGCGTAGTTCCCTATAGTGCTTTACTCTACTGTGAACGGCACGGGATTCACGAGCTGGCATACAAACACCATAGATATCGACAAGAGTATACGCCTCTATGTATAATCTGTCGATGTTATGATCCTATTCATCTATTGTTCCTATTGTATTACCAATTAAAGGTCCGATCGCCCATCAACAAGATCTAGCCAATTAAGTTAATCACTTCCCTGGTTGTTGGATGTAAACAAAGAAGTCATGACGCCACTTCACGCACATGCAGTGTTTTACAGTGTTACGCACGGCTTAACATATTTAATTGAATAATTTTTAATTATATCTTTTTAGAAAAAAAAAGGTTGTTCTTTTTTTTTTAATTTATAGGAATTCTATCTTTGCGAACTTTATTTTGAAAGTAAGGGGAAAAAACTACTTTGGTAGTATTAGTAACACAACTACACCTTCCTTTTTCAAAATAAAGTTCACATCAAGTAATTTACTTGAAAAATGGAAAACAAAGAATTGTAGTCATAAAAATTCCCCATTATAGGCCTATCTGGGTATTTTTGCAAAATTACTTTGAAAATGGAAACACAAAATTGTATTAAAAGTTTAATTATTATTTTGGTTTTATCACGCAAAAAAAATATCTTCTTGTCCGTCACATTATTAGACAAAATTCTTGAATAGGTACCGGGTTACCAGTTACACGAGGTAAGATGCATGACTGAGTCTAGCGTATCTTTGTATGACTTGGAAGATTGAAGTGGTTCTTTTTGAGTAGGCAGTCGCAAAGAGGGGCGTTATGAATGGGGCTAATTAGGCTTATCGGATCATAACATCGACAGATTATAACAGGGGCAGTTTTCCCATCGACAAGGCTGGAGGACCAATACTAAGCTAGCAAATGTATCGTATTGTAATCCGTAATGTAACACAAACTGAAACATCCCGGATGTGGATAATTAATCGATGGAACTTCCATTCAGCCATTTCTGACCCACTTCTCAAACCCCAACATTTTTCCTCGATCGGAGAGACTCTCAAACGGGTCGAATTGTTGGATTGCTCGCAAAAGAATTAATTGTTTCATGTGAGACTCTCAAACAAAGCCATCCCTAGTTAATTTGCTTGCTCTCAAACCTAACCCTCAAACTGCGTTAATCCGGAAGTTAGTTGTGGAGCATTATGTACTCTGAGTAGTAAACAATTTACATTTACAATGTACATGTAGCGTCTTGCGAATGCATCAAAATAAGATTAAATAATGGTAGTGTTAATTATCCTGATGAAACAAAGGCATAGGGCCTATAGATAAGTTGAGTTGATAAAACAAAGGACAAACAAAGATAAAGTTCGGGTACACAGACAGTAGCAGAAAGAGAATGAGTAGGAAAAATGATAAAAATCGAATAAACTTGCACGTTATGTTTCCATTGGAGTCCGATTTGGCATGGGACCGAATTGACGGATGTGATTCCGAGACAGATATTTACTGAGACCGAATGTACGTGTTTTTCCAATGGGACCGAATTGGCATGCGCGGACCGAAATGACGTGGGACCGAATTGACCATTCATGAGACCACTGACTGGGGGACCGAAGTGGCGGGGTCCGAACTGACGGGGACCGAACTGGTTTTTGGGGACCTGAATCGACCTGCACCCGTATTGTATGCCGCTACCAAATTTGGATTTGCCAAACAACTGCGCTGCATGATGATTGGTTCTGTAACACCATAATGTCAATCCAGTGAAAAATTCACTAAAAATATCGTATTCCGTAGGGGCTGCAATCTATCGCCTTTGGATGCTGTGGTATATCCACACGCACGCTGTAACCATTCACCTACCATGCCTACCACCATGACCGCGATAGCAGTCCACGGGCCAGCTAGATTATTCATCGCGATCGCCCAAATCACCATCGGAATCATGTTCAATCGCTACGCTATCAACAGCTATTTCAGCACCAGAACCACTTCTCATAACCGGATCTCCTCCTCATCAAAGCCCAAAAATCACTATCGCTATCACTATCACCCGTCTTCAAACAAGCGATGAGTTCACCCAGTTGTTCGTTGTTGTTTGTACACAGTCACGGGTAACCCATAATGGCGGCAATTGAAGGTCATGCAGAGCGCCGTGTTTCTAGTTTTATCACAGAACAAAAAATTTCCCTTCTCGCTGAAATTTCCCTCGACTCAGTAGGGGAAAGTCCTTCTTTGTCATTTGATTTTTTTTAGGAACTTTGCAAGGCTACGAGGCGATTCCCCATTCATAATTTTGGACCTTTTCAAAGAATCGTTGTAAAAAAAAAAAACACTTCATTCACAACCATTACACCAGCGGGGGGAGAAAGGAAAAAACGGCCTTCCTATTGGGAGGCAAAAACCTTATAATATAGTCAGGCGGCGAAGGTCATAATGTTTCGTTACGGAGTTGGATTCGAGGTGCGAAATGAATGTTAGACCAAGGCGACATATCCGCTAAAATCGACTCACTTGGCCATATCAATTACTTTTAATCTACCAAACAGACCTCCACACCTTTGGCATATAGCTAGAAAACGCTCTTTGAGCAAACTTTCTTCATCCAACAAAAGATGTTGGATGAAGAATTTTTGAGAAAAATATTTTTATTTATGGTTTTTTGAAATTTAGGGATTTAGTTTCAAATTTTGCCGTTGCCTTCATCTTTACCGTCAGCAGACCACAAGTAGTGTTGCCTGGAAAGAGTAGAAGTAGCGTAGTGGATGTTTTGTTTACAGAGATGGACTAGTATATTTAGCTCGTCACCCATTGCGAGCGGTCGCTAGCCGGTTAGTTGCGATTTTGTATTGAACAAGGCTGGGCTAGGCTTGGCATGCAAGGATGATTTTCATGATCACGTATTGCGTGAATGTAAAACATAGGCTACTTTACTAGTTCAAAGGAGTACCTATACCCATGAGACATGTGTTCTGTCAAAAAGTAAGTATATGATCACACATCACTTGTAACACGAGTGGATCAATAGCTATCAATGTGGCCAGTGGCTTGCTGGTGTATTACCATAATAGGAGTTATCGTTGTTACTGCACACTGCACAGCCCAAAGCGTTATACTCGTTCGGTTTCGAGTCATTGAGGGTGACTTATACGTAATGACGTGACTCTGGATTCCTTAGCATTTCGATTCGTGCTGCCTTTGATTCACGTGCTGTTGCAATGGAAAGGCCAGCACATGCGTTTCTAGGGTGCACAACGTTAAACGCGCACAGTGACGCCCCCTCAAACTGATTTTCGAAATATAGGGAGTGCAGATAGGAACCGTTCTATCGCGGGCTTGATATTTGCATCACACAGTGTAACGCCTATATAATAAATGCGTGATTCCATTACGCACTGACGGGCACGCACTTACGCGATATATTTGATTTGTCGCAACAATCAAGCTGTAATGGCATGAAAAGGTGCATCGTGCAGACAGTCCAATGCAACGTTCACAAACTTCTGGACTTGGAAGTACAACATACATTGATGCGGATATGGTGCCCTGTGTAGATAGCCCACTGTATTGTTTTCGGTCTTACACTTCCTTTGTGAACATGACTTCTGGTTGTCTGGAACATTACGCTCAGTGTTTCTTCGAAGCCTGTATGACACGATTTTGACGCAACGGTTTGCAGATTTGACGCGTGACACAGGGCGTGACGCACTACTGATTGACAGAGAGTTTAGAAAAGCAGGACTCGTCCGGACACAATTGGCGAGTCCGAGTCACTACTCATGCTCGGTGGACTTGGACTCGGGTTCCCCGGACTCGAACCTCAGGGCCCCATGCCATGGACTCGAACTCAGGGCACCATTGCCATAGACTCGAAATTCGCGCAGACTCAGACATTCTGGACTCTGACTCAATTGAACACCAGTGGACTCTGACATCAAACAAAACCAGGGGGGGCCGGCCAGATAGCATCGTTTTGCCGTTCCAATAGGTTTAGCACGTAATCATGAAAACTTGACAAATATTTCTAAAGTCGAACATATGTTATTATCAATCTTTTTCCACTCAAAATCCGGTGGAGTTGGAAGAAACAACTCCAGGTGTACGTATTTTTGTATGAATAACGGTCAAAACGGGATCCCATTTTGAACGAAGCTTGTTTGACCTCATGTTCATTCGCAGGGTCATCGCTATGATAGCTGCGGACCATGTACAGGTAGCCTATGCGCCACCGTGGAATGATTCGTGACCTGCATGTAGCAATCCTCTCATGTCGGGTCTGTAAAACGATTTGATGATAGTTTGCAGCACAATTATTGCACCACCGATAAAGCATGGCAAATTGAGGATTGGTCGCGGCTCCGTACGGAAATTCCCACTCGCCACTCACTGATCTTTTATTAAACATGTACAGTGACTTCAAATTCCGGCATCTGTGAAGGCTCGTCCAATGACTCGTTCGGTAGTTTTGCGCTATTGAATGAAGCTTGGCCGCCACCGCCTGAACAAAACTACAACACAAATCTATCTAACAATATGGCAATATAATCTACCATGATTGTTTACATGCCTCAATCTTCTAAATTTATATATAAATATGATGACAAAACATGATATTAAATAGGCCAAATTGCACCCATTCTCCAATAATTTTGTGATGCTCAAAATCAGAAAAGTCAAAGATAAAATGGAAAACTTGCATAGAATGGATGCTGTATGTTATTGTTTAAATACAATCAATGCACGAGCAAGCATGAAGTAGGGCGGTGACAACGCCAGAGACTGTCGGAAAGCGTAGTGTGAAGATCGTACTCGGGTGGAGTTTTTTTAAGAGCTGATTGAAGAGCCACGCGCTCTCTTTAGCAGCTAAAGGGATAATGCGCATGCGCATAAACAAAATGGTGCATGTCAAGAACGTGGCGCTGTTGTTGACCGAATGCTGAGATTAGCCCTGAAACTCCAATTATTTCCTCGACCTTTTTTTAAACCATAAGAGGGAAACTATTTCATTAGTCATTATTTGGCTACATGCGTATTTTTACAGTAAAATGAACCTATGGGGATCGACGAAATACGAACAATATTGGGTCTACTTTAGACTCATTCTGAGACTTTCGAGACAGGTGTCCTACCAAAAAAATCCCAATATACGGCTGAAAGGGATTGATGTTGAATACAATTTTCAAATAAAGAATTATTCCAGATTTTCGGCCGCTAACGCGGCCCAAAATCATAACGGGGCGGGGGACGAGAAAACTAATAATCGAGTTTCAAGGGCCTTAATGAACTTCACCGACTGTATAAGTAATTATTCACAGCTTGGACCAATTGCCTCAGGGAGAGATTAATGTAATGCCGTAAACAATAGCTACGACCGAATTATTCGGTCATTAGGCACTTTACGTTGTGAAAACATGTTAAAGAATAATGTGGGTTATGCTTGCAGGAACTAGGTTGTGAGTGTCACAGCACATAAATAATAATGCTATGGGATTAGACACAAAAACGTTTGTCGTCCGGCCCGTTTCACACCTAACGATATAATAGGTAGAGCATCTTGCTTCGAAAAGGGCGGCCTATAGTAAAAAATGAAAAATATGATAAAAATCCAAGTGAAAAATGAAAGGACCAAACAAAGTCGCCACCACTGTAGAGCTGGAAGTTACCGTTTAATTTCCTATCCGTTTACCGGTACTGTATTTCAGTTAGTTTAAACGTTTAACGGTCATAACCAAGTTAACGAATGCCGATTTGGCGCTTCCCGCCAAATGCAATTTTGCACCATAAATCGTTCGTAATCGGTTACCCGGCTTTGCATTCGATCATAAAATATCATCTTGAACCATAAATGGTGTTTTTGTACTGACCTATGTTATGTTTTAACCAATAAAGCAGTTGAAATCCCAAAGATCTCAAACGACGAATTCAACTGTGGGGATAGCTTCCACCCCTAGCGATGTATTTTACCTTTTTTGTTGTAGATCCCTCTGTAAGTAAGCACACATAATTTGGGGCGTGTTATGCAGTGTATTGACGAAGTCGCTCCACCTCACGTTACAAGAATTGGTAAAACGGGGGATTCCATGTTCCGTAAAGTCGGAAACCATTTATAGAAGAAGAAGCATTGGAACTGTTAATTTACTTTCATGACGGCGGTGGTAATTTGGTGAAAAATTTTGAATTCAGCAATTAAAATAAATACCTGAAAAAAAGTTTAGTAGGGTTTGCTGACGTGTAAACGTGTAGTGAAATTTTTCTAAACGTGTAGGAGGCCTTCGTCGTGTAAACAGTTTTAAAACGGATAACGTCACAGCACTCACCACTGTGAAGAAGCAAGATGAAATTCGTGCTATGTTGTAATTTGTCCATTTATGGATAGAAAATACAAATTTCAAAATATCTACTACTGAGTAATTGAAAATATGCACGTAAGATTTGGCACAAGTACCATACTGATGCCAACAGTTCAGAGATTGAAAATCTCAACTTGTCTGAGGGTAAAGTAGGGGGACGAGGCGGTGTGGATCTCGAAAATTCCCCTTTAACATATAATGCATGGGGTATTTATATATAAAAATGTGTGAAAAGTGGCAGGATTAAAGGGGCATAGTTATCCACAAGCCCGTCCCCCGACTTGCCACTCAATAAGTGAGATTTTCGATAGCATCTGAACCGTTAGCCTTAAATTAGCATCCTGTGACTATTGGACGTGCCAAAATGCGGTAGTATGTGGGAAGAAAATCACAATTTGTATTTTCTGTTCGTACACGGACCAGAAAGAAATACAGTACAGTGGTCTATGGGGACCGTTAGTTCCAATAATTGAAACTTATGGCATATCTTTTAAAATTTGGACATAATCTTGGTGCCATAAGTACAACTGTTCTGTAGAGTTCCAAGGCCATTAAGGTTTTTGAGATGTTTTGAGAGGTATAGTTAAAAATAAAAAGAAAAAAATAATTTTTTTGACATACATAGGATCTCTAGAGTCTGTAGAATTGTCTTACCAATTGTAACCGATTGTTACAATTTGTTCCCAAAAAGTTAAGGTCAACAATACCAGCTGCCAAATTTTGGCAGCCCAAGATGTAGACACAACAAAGTAGTTTCACCTGAAAATTTCATAATGGAATTTTTAATCTGGAAAAATGGTTACACATGATGCAGAAGACTTAAGAAACCTCCAATACATTATTGCAAATAATGAATATTTAAGCCACTTAGCAGCTGTAAAGTTAGGCAGAAGCTGTCTGTGTACTTGGCTAAATGGCACTTTCATTACCACTTGTAAACTGAAAAAGGTCTGATTGGAAAAAAATCATTTAGATTTAAACCCAGTACAATGAGGCATTAACTTTTGTGGCATCCATGAATTCAAGACATACAATGAATTCAAGACCCAAATCCTCCAGATACAACAAGAAGACAATGATTGAATTCAAGATGACCACCAACTGTTTATCTGGGGTGAGGGCTTCAGATGTAAGATTGCCTGGGTGTTGCACTCATATAATAGCAGTATTGGATGAAGGCTGATAAGAAATCCTATGATTGATTGGTTGGATCTTATTGGATTGGATCTTGATTTTAAATGCTTGAACTCCTGTTGTTACAAATGCCAAATTCTCTATTCACAGTGAGGGGGGCTGAAAATTTAGATGATTTTCCAATTCAAGCATTTCAGTTTACAGTGTTACACCACAATCGTCATGACTAGATAGTCTTTGATAAACAGCAGCCATAAAAAGTTAGACTATTAGTATGATATCAGGGACTCTGGGGACCGGGGGAAACAAGCAATTGCTAATAAACACAAAACAACCAAGAAAACATATAAAAAAAGTAAAATTTTGTGAATAAGCTTTTTCCAGGGATATCTAGGGAACCCGATAAAACAGCAGGTGCGGAATCACAATATGCACCTTAACTGGAAAATAGTGAAATCCCCCCTCAGACTTCTAATGACAGAAACAATTTGTGGGTGTAACCGGTAACGGACGATAGCAGCAAACCAGAAAATATGTCAGCAAGCAATATTATACTAATAATCTTTATTTGAGTTACTACTTATAAATACAAAATCAACAAACGAGTAACTCGGAAAGAAATATGGGCTAAACAGCCCAAACATTGTTGTCAGTGCAGTTCTCCATAGAACATAACATACAGAGATGTGAAAAGGAAGACAGGCAAGGCTGGATTAAACTTGTAAGAAAATACTGCTTAATAGAAACTTGAAATTTTGGGAGAGGAGAGAGTGCCTGCCGAGTGTGAAGTGGAATGTTCTTCAAAGTCTAGGAAAGGAGACAAAGACAGAATTGTAGAACGAATTAGTCCTTAGGAAATTAGGAATAGGTCCAATGAAGAAATCCGTCTTTGAGAAATACGACTTCTGTGAAAAAAGTCCTCGAAAGTGTGGACCAATTCAGTACACAGCTTGAAACAAAACTGGCAACCGCTGAATGTATAAATCGTTACACTCAATAGGACAAATTCAGACAACCTCTTGGTGTACTATACATGGTCGTATGTCATGAACTGGGTACACTAAAATGGGGGATCTGGTACCACTTTTTTTTTCAGTTTATTTCCATTTTAATATTAAAACTATTTGACTATGTTCAAAGAATTTGATGTCTAATTTATGTTAGAAGCCTGCTCTTTAAGATCAAACCATTTTTAGCCCTATGGATAGTATTATAAGAGTTACGGTCGAAAACCTTCAGCTAGGCGACGGGGGAGACGGCGGGGGGGGGGGGGGAGGAGCCATAGACCATTACACACAAGTGGTGTGACATGGGTCGCCTATGAATTTAAATAAGTAGAGAAGAGAAGTGGAAACAAAGTGTGGGGCTCAAAATGCAACATACACTGTCCTGAAAGATAGATCTTACCTCATGATACACGCTAAGGTTCCATTCTTTGTAATTAATAGTAAATAGTGTTAATTAGGTACAAATTTGATACTTCTTTGGGGGAATTTTCGGCTGTTCTGTGCCCAAAATATATCCCAAAAGCGAGGGTTGGTAGAAAGGGTGAACACTGGGATTACACTTGGATTTTAATTAACTTTATAATTCTCTTCTTTTAATCACACATTGGTATCCCTTATATAAAAGGTAATTATTAGCTAATGAAGGCATTAATTAATCATTTAACTTCAAGACCAACATCATCTTTAACCAAAATTGTGGCGTTTGGGTGGGACTTGTATGGAGTCACATGAGTTTGGAAAGAGACATTTTATGAGTATGTCAAGTAAAACAAGAATGGTTGTATAGTATGTAAACAAAGCTATGATTTTAAATTGGTCTAGGCAGAGATGATTCATGAACACAAATTACCATTGTACTTAGGGTTCAAGGACCCTTGAAGACATGCTGCTCACTAGCCACCGATTCCGTGTGATTTTTGCGTTTTAGTATGAGTTCGTAATGTCAAACAGCGTTAGTAACTATGGGAATACAAATTTCACTTCATACAGTAAGAAATGGCCCCCTTGTACACTGTTTAAGTTACATACAGGTTTGTCATCTTTGCTCAAAATGTAAATACAGGGTAACTTAATATTTGGCCTATGACCCTTTAAAATACATGGATCACCCTGTGTAATATACATGGATCACCCTTATCTTAATATTTTGATCATAACTTTGGACAGACACCCATATCCTGTATTTCTCTGAAGAATATGGATTAGTACTTGAATGAAAAGAATTAATCTTCAAATACCTTTTTGTCAAAAAATATAAGTGATGGCCACCCGGTTATGTTCAACAGAACAACAATTAGTTTACCTCCCTTTATTAGTTTTTGGAGGCTTTGTCATGTCCCTTTTCAAAATCCACATCTGTTTTGACCTTCACATTTTTGGAGAAAAAATTGACCATATATAGTTAAAATGACAATATGTAATTTTTCTTAGGTTACACCCTGTAAGGAATTTTACCCACCCTGACTATTGTCTCTCTTTTGGTCAATCTACATCTTGTAGTATAACGTTCCAAAAATGTATACTTATATACATTTACATGTAAGTAAAAGTTGTGTTGAGAGTAATGCATATTGGTGCCTTTTTTGTCATTTTTGCACTTGTAACATTTTTTTGTACCCAGTTCATGACATAGGGCCACATGCCTCCCGAGCCCTGTTTCCCCCCCCCTATACATAATGACTCTTGTAATCCCTCCTCTGAAACTGTCAAGTCTACTAGTGTAACATGCATTATATGGAGCCCAAACGACTACACAGTACATGAGAAGAGGGAGGACAAAAGCTCTATAAGATTCAGAAGAGCATAGAAGTCATATTTCTTGTGCACCTTATTAGGAACCCACAAGACGAGAGATTTGTTGCGCAAAAAATCTACATAGAGGAAAATGAAAGATTTTAATAAAATAGAGTACCAAGCACTTTTGAATCATCAACTTGATTTCAGGCATTCACTACCTAAAAAGTAATCCGATTTGCTGCAAGCTTTGGATCTAGAAAAGTGCATAATAGCACCTTGTATGCATGAAGAGAAGTTTGTTTGTGACGACCAACTGTCGAGGTTTGTCAACTCCTTTTGCAAATCAAACATCTCATTTGGATTTTAATAGTTCTCACCAATGTGTGGTAATCAGCAATGGAAAAGAGAATAGCCACATTCTAAGTAATATCACTGACAAAAATAAGGAAAAGGATAGGTCCAGCACTGAACTTGGGAACACCAGAGTGACAGAAGTCCACTCAGAAAATCCACCTCTGACACCCTTTGTTTCCTGTCTCATAATGAAAATTCTGAATCCAAAGTAAAGAAGAGTTACCCTACACCACATCATGTAGTTTATGAATAAGAAGAGGGATATCTACCTTATCAAAGTGCAGACTAAATCAAGAAAGAACAGTGTCAACAAGATTGCATTTTCGCCCATCCAAAGTTTCACTAATGATTTGAAAGATTTAGAAACATTTGCTCAAAATTTTTCTAGTCTTGTCTGGAACCCAAATGATTGTCATCAAGAATACCATGCTCTTCTATAATCCATAAACAGAAGAGACCAATTTTTCAAAGATTTTCACAATCTGAAGTTAAAGACACTGGCCGATAAAATGAAGTAGCATCTTTTGGGCTTACAGAGCCTTTATGATAGGTACAACATTAGCCAACTTCCAAGATTTTGGAATTTTTAAAACCCATAGAAATACACATGAAATCTTCTAAAACATGATTTTCAAGAAAACTGGAAGAATTTCATCTGACCAGGAGATTTTTAGAATTTAAGTCAAATGAGACAGAAAGAAATCAGCAATATCCGTGTTATTAGTAATCTCCTGACCATCCACCCTGAAAGACATCTGTGGAGAATCTTTACGAACAGCTTTAATATAGGCCCAAAACTTTAAGGATTAGTAGCAGCTTTGCCTTTGATATATCATAGATAATCAGGATGACTTTTCCTAATGCAATATTTTTAACTCGTTGCTGGCAGTCTTAAATTTTCTCCATGCGTCATCAGACTTACTAGGCCATAGGACAGTTAAAGGCACTTTCAATGATTTGCTTAGGTGCGTGTGGGTGTCCGGCGGGGTGGGGGACTGTGGGGTGTCGGGATTGTGGGGGACTGGTGGTTCATGAGGGGGACAGGTGGGGTGTCAGGAGGGGGAGTGGTGGGGTTTTGGGGAATGGGGAAGGGGCTGGGGTTCATAGTGTAGACATACATAGTATTGCATCAGCGCAGGTTAGTGATCGTGACATTTGGCGGGGACCTATTTTACGCATTGCGTAATCCGAGGTCTGCCTGTTTTATTGTTTTTTGTCTCGCTGAACTTTGTCAGCAGACCACTTAGTAATCACTTTCTGTCTGTTGTAGTCTGTCGGCGTCCGTCCGTCTGTCGTCTGTCCGTTCCGTCCGTCCGTGTTCACTGGCTTTGTGCGATTTATATGGAGTTTGTAAGGGCTACGATGATGTAACTTGGTGGAAGAAGCGGGTGATGAGTTCTCAACCTGATTAGCTTTTGGAAATAAAATATGCTAATTAGGTACTAATTTGCATTTAATTTATGAAAATTTTCCCGCGGCTTGTGTACAAGTTTTCGGGAAGTTCCGTTAAGGGTATTAATGATGTTAACTTGGTGGAAGGGACGGGTTTGAAGAGTTTCTTGACTGATTAGAGTTTGTGGTGTAATTTCGGGCAATTAAGTAGGCAAATGAGCTACTTAATATGCAAAAATGCGTAATTGCTTTTATAATTTTGAAAAACTGTACATCGGATATGCAAAATTCCTCATTTGCATGAAAGCCTATCATGTGCGCCTCTTTTTTTGCAATTGGAAGTAGTGTTATGGGCTAGGTATGCACATGAGCTAATTAAATATGCATTATTTGCTGTATCTCTGATTGTTATGTTATGTACAGCGGAATGGGCAAAATTCCATCGCTTCATGAAAGCTCACTATGCCATACATCTTTTGGTGTGAATCACAATTGGTCAAAGTGCATTGTGGGCATTAAAATATGCTAATTAAGTGTTAATTTGCATATTTAAGGGAAAAAAAGCTTGTGTAAAAGTGATTTAGAGTTCCATAAGGCGTGTAATAATGTAACTTGGTTGAAGGAAGTGGCTAAGAGTTTTCGACCTGATTAGATGTTGGGCCTATTTCGGGTTAAATTAAGTATGCAAAATGAGCATAATAATAGCAAAAAATCAGTTGTAATTTTCTATAATTTTGAAAACGGACATCGGATACAAAAATTTCCTTCACTGCATGAGAGCCTATTATGGTGCGTATCTTGGGCCATTTGAAAGTAAGTGATATATGCGGCTTAGTATTTAAATTGACCTAATTAAATATGCATAATTGCTGTATCGCTGAAACGTACATCGAGAGGCAAAATTTCTTCACACATGAAAGACAAGAGGGCTGCACAAAACCCTCAGCTATTTTGGTATCGACTAGGCGGCACTAAATAGTCGGGACTACGACTATCATGGCGATTTATTGGAGGTTCAAAATTTGGTCCAAAAAGTTCAAGCTTACATTGTTTTATTTACGTACATTAAAGCATATTAGCACACTTTTTGAAGTGACCGCCCCCAATTTTTTAAAAAAAATTGAGATTTTTACACGGTTGCATGTAACTGCCAGAAACCTATACCTGTGAATGGTTAAGCTCTACAATTCCTGTGTCGCAAACGAATGAAATTTGTGTAACTAAGAATAATTAATATCGGGATTCCCGAAATAACTCAACGCTGCTGGAAACGGCCCTTCCAATATGCAATAGCCGAGAAATAGCGCCCGTGCACGTATTTACCTCATCTATTAGTTGTTTCATTGGTCAGCAAGGTCAAGTTAAGGTCATTTTCTGAGGTGGCCACTATTTCATCATGGACGGACAAAACTTAGCATTTTGCAGCTCGCTGTAAGTACAATATTCTAGGATCCCAATTCTAATTACAAAATCGCTCATTTTATGATGAATACGCATTTTTGAGCATTCTCGTTTGGAAGTATAGTTTCCTAGACATTACCAACATGCTGTGCATAAAAAAAAAAAAAAAAATCTCAACTTTTGAAAATTGGGGGCGCGCTACCAAAAATGTGCTAATATTGCTTAAATGTTCTGGTAATTTGGGGTACGGATACAAGTACATACTACGTACACACATTGTACACAATAGCTAACTCAAGAAAATACACTTTTATTTGTTGTTTTGTAAGTTTTTTTTTTCCCCTTCATGCGAACAAACACCATGAAGTTTAATAAATGGCAATTGGCAAGTTTACATCATGTCCCTCAATTGAGTCAATTCTATTTACGCAAATTGAATAATTCCCTTCCGGCGAATATTCCAGCCAAGAACACATACGCAAGGATATGACGCGACGAACAAAATCAAAACATCGTTCTAGGTGTGCTCTTATCATAAAAGGATTACGATTAACAAAAAATGCAAAATGTTGACTCTTTTAGGAAGCGAGAGTCTATTTAACTTGCGGGTTTTGACGCAAGTACTGGTTATTTAGTGCATTAAACGAAAAACACGGATATCAATAATGCTCAGGAAACACCAAAGGTAATACAGTAATAAGTATTATCTTGCAAATGAAATGTCAACATTATCTAAGACATTTTGTAAGCTTTTTTAAAGTTCCAACACTGGTCATTGAAATAGACGCAAGTAGCTGCATGATAGTCGTGATCGTGACGATGGCCAATAGTCACGACTACGGCTTTAACGATCGTGGCACTTTTTGTGGAACGTAAATTAAGGTCAAAGTGTATTGGGCCATTAAAGGGGCTTTTGTGATGCAATTGATCTAATTAAATAATGCGTAATTGCTGTAGACTGAAACAGTACTTGGACATATGCAATATTCTGCGTTACATTGAGCAAACGGGGTATTGGACGAGGGTGGGGTGTTGGGGAGGGGTGGTGTTGAGGATTTTGGGGAGGGTAGGGGGCTGCGGGGTTGGGGCTGCTGGTGTGGGGAGGGGGTTTGCGGGGTGTTGGGGGGGTTACTGCAATCCTCCACTGTAATCTGCTTGCACAACTTTTTTGGGAACACCCCCTGTACAGACGTTGCAATCTGGTGTGGGCGTCTCTTTTGTCTTACAGCTATACGCGAAAGCAGGCGAGACTTTCGAGAACCACCTTGTTTTATTATTATTAACATGAAATGGTATTGTGTGATCACTTGTACTCCCAGAATGGATTATTAAATGAGATTCTTTCTTGCTGGGAGTGAGCACATCTTGCCTCAACAAACTTGAGCGTCTTCAAAACTGGGCTACCAAGCTTATTTTCTCACAGCAAATCTGACCATGTGAGTCAATATTGTAAGGAACTTTATTGGCTTCAGATTAGAGAGTGCATCTTTGTAAAGGATACTGATGTACATGTTAAAATTCCTAAATGCTCATACACCTCTCTACCTGCATCATGTTTTAGTTTTTACCATCATACTCATTCTAGTGTTGGCTCAGCTTCAGAGATTATTCATCTTTCAGAACCAAACTTTGCAAATATCCCATTAGCTGCCAATACTGCCTTCCACTGCCAGTCTAAATTAAGGAACATCCTGTCTTGCTAATCACTGATCAGTGACGGTTAAAACTTGATCTAATCTTCTGTTTCCACTACTTATCTTTTGATTACATTTTCAACAACTCACCGTATCTCCTTACAGGAGCGTAACCCGTTGTTGATTCATTATCACCGCCAGTTGATATCAAATTAGCGTCGTCACCGCGCCGCACTTTTCACGGAAGTGCGTTTACACAGTACGCTTAAGTCAACGCGATGTTCGTCACGTTTAGAACTTGGAGAGACGCCAAGGACTCCAGGTACAAACTGCAAAGTAACAAACAACCCAACACTAACGTTTTGCCTTAGATTTTGCTAAAATATTAAATATTTCATAGACTGGGACAATTTTAGATGTATAGTGCGAATAATTAATGTTTCTCTATATATATACAATATAATAAGTTTTTCAAAGGATTTTCGTTGTTGAAAGGGATTCAAACATTTTACAGGTGGTTCATCACAAATCATCAACTCTGCATCCAATGCGTCCTCGTATTTTTATTCCGCGAGGCGGCGTTAGCCGCCAGCCCAAATGATGTAAGGCACTATATAAATGCCAAATAAATGTATGTTTTTTTTATGTTGCCTAAGGTTTGCCCACTACCAAATAAATAGCCATTGGTTTATGTACAAAATGGCCCTAATTAAAACGGAAATTTCTCATTAACGACTCAGATCGACTTAAATTATGCAATTTTTCCTGGACTGGCTTAGACCTCTGCATCCATCAGGCAGAAGAATCCATAAGTTGACCACAGATTTTTCGAGCTACTGAGCATGGGACAACATGAGTTCCGATCCCCTATGAAACTGTGGCTTCTAGTCAAAATATTTCCTATGGGTGGTGTAAATTTAGTACTGTAAAGTACTCAGTAGTAATAAGCCTCACAAACTTTTTTGTCGTGATATTGTCGGATTGTAATCTTTAAATACTGTTCTAGCACAAAATATGGCCCAGCAAGTTCCAGTTTTACTATTTTTCAATTTTAACTTAGCTTTAAAATTGCAATCCTCAGGTTTCCCATGAGGTCCCGATTTTTTAGGCAATGTGGCATATGTTCATGTTTTTTATCCCCCTGGCTGAAAAAGCAGAAGGGGGATTATGCTATCATTCAAGGCGGCGGCGGCGTCGTCGGCGGCGTCCAACACAATCTTGTGAACGCGATTACATGAGACACATAAGGTTATGTGTTATGTAACTTGGTGGGTGGGATCGACTGCATGCTCTTCATCTGATAGATTATGGGCGTGGCAATGCTAATTAGGTACCTAATTTGCCTAATTAATGAGTTAATTTGGGGTTTTTCCAACACAATCCTTGTGAACTCGATAACATGAGACCCATAAGGGTTATGGTGAATGTAACGTTTTTTTTGGTGGGGGGATCGACTGCATGCCCTTCATCTGATTAAGATATGGGCCGGCATATGCTAATTAGGTACCTAATTTGCATAATTAATGATTATTTGGGGTATTTCCCAACACAATCTTGTGACGCGATAACATGAAAGACCCATAAGGGTTATGGTGATGTTACTTGGTGGTGGGTCGGACTGCCATGCCTTCATCGGATTAGATTATGGGCGTGCATATGCTAATTAGTACCTAAGTTTGGCATAATTAATGAGTTAATTTGGGGTATTTTCCACACAATCTTGGTGAACGCGATCACATGAGACCCACAGGTTATGGTGATTTTACTTGGTGGGTGGGATCGGACTGCCATGCCCTCAGCTGATTAGATTATGGGCGTGGCATATGCTAATTATGTACCTAATGCATAATTAATGATTAATTTGGGGTATTTTACCCAAACTTGTGAACAAACTATATCTGAAGATCCATAAGTCCAATTTTGTATGAAATTTGGTGGAGGGGTGGGAATCATGTACTCTCGCGCTGATTAGGTTTTAAGGTGGGGTTTTGTCCTGTTAAGGGGGGTTTGTCCGGTTTAAAGGGGTTGTCCAGCTTAAGGGGATGTTGTGGTTTAAGGTGGGTTGTCTGGGTTTAAAGGGGGTTTGTCCGGTTTTAAGGGGGTTGTCTGGACTTAAGGGGGATTGTTGGGTTTAAGTGGTTGTCCGGTTTAAAGGGGTTGTCCGGTTTAAGGGGGGGGGGTTTGTCTGGGCTAAAGGGGCTTGTTGTGTTTAAGGTGGTTCACCGGTTTAAGGGGGGTTGTCCAGTTTACGTGGGTTGTCCAGGTTTTAAGGGGGGTTTCCCGGTTTAAGGGGTTGGCCAGCTTTAAGGGGGTTGTCCAGCTTTATGGGGGATTGTTGGGTTTAAGGTGGGTGGTCCGGGTTAAAGGGGGTTGTCCGGGTGTTAAGGGGGGGGTTGTCCCGGTTTAAGGGGGGTTGTCTGGACTTAAGGGGGATTGTTGGGGTTTAAGTAGGTTGTCCTGGTTTAAAGGGTGTCGGGTTTAAGGGGGGGTTGTCTGGGCTTAAGGGGGCTTGTTGTGGTTTAAGGTGGGTTTCAAACGAGTTTAGGGGGGTTGTCCGTGTTAAGGGGGTTGTCCGGGTTTAAGGGGGTTGTCCAAGCTTTGGGGTGTTGGGTTTAAGGGGAATTGTTGGGGTTTTAAGGTTGGTTTCGGGGTTTAAGGGGGTGTCCGGGTTTCAGGGGGGTTGTCCTTGGACTTAAGGGGGATTGTTGGGGTTAAGGTGGATTGGCTGGGCTTAATGGGCTTGTTTGTTTAAGGTGGTTACTGGTTTAAGGGGGGTTGCCCGGTTTAAGGGGGGTTGTTAGGGTTTAAGGGGATTTTGGGGTTTAAGGGGGTATTTGCAGCTGATGATTTAAATTTGTAAACCGTCCCGCAGGGGGATTTAGCGGTTTCGAGAACCGCGACGTTTTTTTTATATGCTATAACATTACTGCAGTGATGGATCTGGTTGATGCAATCTGTATGGGGAAGAGGTTCATGAGTTGTTATGGGTGGGTATCACGTTGCTTGAAGAAAAGAATGTTTAGTGTAAAGCCCAATTTTCCCGCTTTAAAAATGGCAAATCCCGCTTTTTTCCGCTTTGTAAATTTCCCGAAAATGTCAATTTTTCCGCTTTTTCGCTAGTGCCTTGACCAGATGTATTGCGTCGTTTGGAACTCCTACAGAAGCGACCGTACCTTGCACATCGCGATCGATGACCTGGCTAAATATGCAGTACATAAATCAATGCTTCCATTAGAGATTAACCGATCCAGGTTTTCCTCTCCCGATCCGATGCAGATACTTTTTTTGGCGTATCGTTCTGATCCACCGTTCCGATCCGATGGTTTGCCCTATATGTTAAAGATCGACAACCCTAGTGAGTACTAGTAGGAAATGAAATAAATTGCCTGGTGGTTCCACTTTATAGCCCCCTGGCTTGAAAGCAGAAGGGGATTATGCTATCATCCAATGCGCGGCGGCGTCTGCGTCGGCGGCGTCCACCACACAAGCTTGTGACGCGATAACATGAGACCCTAAGGGTTATGGGGATGTAACTGGGTGGGTGGGATCGGACTGCAATGCCCTTCATCTGATTAGATTATGGGCTTTGCTATCTATAGGTACCTAATTGCTAATTAATGAATTAAATTTGGGGTTTTTTCCAACACAATCTTTGAACGCGATTAAATTAAGACCCATAAGGGTTATGGTGATGTTAACTTGGTGGGTGGGATGGACTGCGCAGCACTTCCTCGATTAGATTATGGCATGTCAGAAATATGCTAAGTAGGTACCTAAATTTGCATATAATGAGTTAATTTGGGGTATTTTACCCAAAAAGCTTGTGAACAAACTATCTGAGATAAATAAGTCCGATTTTGATGAAACTTGGTGGAGGGGTGGGGAATCATGTTACTCTCGCATTGATTAGGTTTTGTGGCGTTCATGATATGAATTAAATAGCTCATTTGCATATTTATGGCTAAATTTGGGGTATTTTCACCCAACAAAAATTGTGAACAAACTATCTGAAGATCCATACGTCTGATTTTGATGAAACTGATGGCGGGTGTGGCATCAGTGGGTTTTACTCTCGGGCTGATTAGGTTTAAGGTGTGGGTTGTCCGGGTTAAGGGGGTTGTCTGGGTTTAAGGGGGGTTGTCCAGCTTTAAGGGGTTTTTTGGGGTTTAAGGGGGATTGTTGGGGTTTAAGGTGGTTGTCTGGGTTAAGGTGGGTTGTCCGAGGGTTTAAGGGGGTTGTCCTGGACTTAAGGGGGATTGTTTGGGTTTAAGGGGGTTGTCCGGGTTTAAAGGGGTTTGTCCTGGTTTAAGGGGGTTTCTGGGCTTTAAGGGGGCTTGTTGTGGTTTAAGGTGGTTTCACGCGTTTAAGGGGGGTGTCCAGGTTTACGGGGGGGTGGTTGTCCGGGTTAAGGGGGGTTTCCAGCTTTAAGGGGTTGTTTGGGGTTTAAGGGGGATTGTTGGGGTTTAAGGTGGGTGTCCGGGTTTAAGGTGGTTTGTCCGGTTAAGGGGGTTGTCTGGGCTACGTGGCTTGTATGTGGGTTAAGGTGGGTTGCACGAGTTTAAGGGGGTTGTCCAGGTTTAAGGGGGGGTGTCCAGTTTCGGGGGTTGTCCGGTTTCAGGGGGGTTGTCAGCTTTAAGGGGTTTTGGGTTTTAAGGGGGATTGTTTGGGGTTTAAGGTGGGTTTTGGTTTTAAGGTGGGTGTCTGGGTTAAAGGGTGTTGTCCGGTTTTAAGGGGGTTGTCTGGGTTTAGGGGGGTTGTTCTGGGCTTAAGGGTGAATTTTTTTGGGGTTTAAGGTGGGTTTGTCCCGGGTTTAAAGGGTTGTCCGGGTTTAAGGGGGGTTATTTCGTGGTTGTTAAGGGGTCTTGTTGTGGTTTAAGGTGGGTGCACGAGGTTTAAGGGGGGTTGCCCAGTTTAAGGGGGGTTGTTGGGGTTTAAGGGGGTATTTTTGCAGCTAATTATTTAATATTTGTAACCCGCTCCCCCGGGGATTTAGCGGTTTCGAGAACCGCGACGTGTATTTTTATATTTGATTCCTTGTATATTTCTTGTGCCATTTTTTGCCACAGCTATTTTGCTATCTTTTTAAGACCCGGCGGGTGTGATCATGGAATAAGCCTGAAATACGGATTTCATGAGTTATCCTGGTTTTTAATCAGCGTATTGTTTTGTGTAATCATCTATTAGATCCTTTAAGTGCACTTTATTTTCTGTTATGTGTGTTTTTTCGATATGTTTTATATAATATTTGTATGTGAATTAGAACAAAATAAATCAATCATTTCAATCAAACCTCTCACTTTGGTCCCCCTTTTCCCAAACACTTTTCAGTCAGAGGGTGCCAAACCAGATCTCTTTATAGTCCAGAGTTTAATACTACTGGGTGCTCAAGTGCTCGAGATCTCGATCAAAAGATGTGGCAGGTATTATAAATGCTGCCTTTGTGTGCAATTAGAGGTGTAAGACCCATACTGGAGCAAAATCGGTGCACTTTGTGATAGAAGTATAACCTTTTTTACACACTTAAGCTGGCCCAAAACCAATTCAAAACGGGACCCCAGGTGGATTTGACCTGTGGCGACCGGGTGGTCATTTTTTCAAAATGGCTCCTTCCCCATTGTCTATGTCTGTATATCTCGATTAGCTAAACTGATCTTTGTGACTATACCCCTGTTTTGAATGCCAAGGGTATCCCAATATGACATTATTTTGTTACATCGTTTGTATCATATTTTGTTTTCCAATATGCCGCCAACATTGCACTAAAATTTGAAACATTTCCTCCTTATATCTTGCTCAAAATGATATAACTATTTTGTGTGTTACTTATGTTTTTAGGGCTGGGAAATCCAAATATGACATACATTTTGAAATAAATATCTTTTGTCAGTCCTTTGGTTTTTTTTTCAATAGGACCATGTGAGTTAAAAATACCATTTAATTAAAAGGATAGTAAGTCTATTATTAACTTTTTGAGATGTTATTTAAAGCCATTGTTAGATAATTGCAATTAACAAGATCCCCTGTAATTTAACTTGTTAATTTTAAACGAAAAAAGACGACTCCTGTAACTGTCCATTTACAATAAGACTTGGACCACGGTTACGTCAGACGGGGTTCTTGCTTGCAACACGGATCAAAACCGATCAGATAACAAATGTATGCAGCTGTGTGTACCATACCTGATGTAAAGTGAACCATGAAATCGCACGGCAGGTCGGAAATGTTGAGTCTTTGCTGATGTCACCCGGCAGGGTCGGTACAAACAGTTTAATTTACTTGTCCGATGTGTAGACATACTGCTATGTGTCTAAATATATCACAAATATTGACTTTTTATCTAAACATATCAATAATGTGACATAACATATCGTCTGCTTGTTCTCTTCCTTAATTAATACCACAACATGTAATGCCTTGGGAACCAACTAAAGTTATATAACTGCCTCGATTCGTTTTAATGTTGTGTTATAGGAGAGCTTGCTGATTCTGATGATATCCTGGCAGGACAAAATAACAAATGATGGGTACTGGAGAAGATTGGTTCAGCCTGATATTAAGAAAAACGTGATAGAGAGAGGAATCTGTAATATTTTGGCCACATGAAGAAAGAGAGAACAGCATTGAGAAGCACATCAGGGTGCCTTGAAAAGTTCCTAGAGAAGAGGTCGCCGGCAACAGCTTTGGACAGATGTACCAAAAGGAGTGGACTGAAAGGAGTTTGGCAAAAGCTACAAATTCATTGGCTAAGGGATCGAGGAAAATGGCGACTCTTGTGAAGTCCACAGCAGTGCCCTATTGGCAACATCTGATATGAGAGAGAGGGATGGCCTGTTAGCACTGAAGTTGTGCACACAGAGAGGTCAAAATTCCATTCCGATCCATGCTTTGTGTGTGTGTATACATGCAACCTTCTTCTTACGCTGTCCTCTGCATCCCTTGATCCATCTAACAACTGATGGTTGCATATGCACTCCACCAGTGGTTGTAAGTTACGTCTGTTTCAAATTGTGCATTGGACGTTTCGAAGTCCTCCAATGTCTGCTGGCTTTATGGTAATGTCGTTGCTCTGTAATTGTTTTAAAAAAACCCCATTACATGACCTGCTACTTATCCTATTCCACAAACATATGCTAGGCTATTGGCAATGCTTGTGTTTGTTGAATTTCGATTTCCTGACTTTTTTTCTGAGCAAATACCGCTGCCTTTACTCTTTATCATGCCTACATTATCATTATTCTTCTAGCACTTTGCACGATGTAAAGCTTTCTATCAAAAAATATCCCCACTTAAAGGATTAACGGCTGAGAATTTATTTCTTTGGTACCAAAATTCGTGAAATTTCTAATTTCCTAGAGGATCAAATAGGAATTCATCCTAAGAGTTTATATGAAATGAGCATATAAATTCCCTCTTGTTTTCACTTTTAAGACATTTCTGTAGCAAAATAAAATGTAAGAGATCTCTGTTCTAATTTTATATGAATAAAGCTACATATGCAAAAATACAATGCGTCGAAATCTCCTTTTGCACCTTTAAAAACGCCACTATTAATGGTTGTTAAGTGACTACAACAACTGAAATTTCAATTTGGGAAAGACTTGAAAATCGAATGCTTGATCACCCGATAAGTTTATTAGATTTGTCTACAGATCATATCTTCTTTTAAATCACCATTAGAATGTTTCTTTAGCAATTATTAAAATGTAATTCATTGCAATAAACATTGAATTAGACTACAATGGAGGATGGCTCTTTCCTGAGTCCTTCGATCATAGGATTGTTGGGATGGACTCTACACAATGGTCCTTCTTCCACTGTGGTTTCCACTGTGGTACTCCTTTTATGTGCACTATCATTGTAATTTAATTTCTTCATTATAGGTTTTCCCGTTAGTTTAAAACATTTTTCGTTATATCTCATATATTGTTAATTTTTTCGTCCCAAGAAAAACCGAAATGTGCATTTGTTTTAAAACAATTTCGCCTTGGTCAATTATAGGTAACCTTTCATCAATAAAATTAACATTATTTTCATGCAAGTTCGTCAAGACCAATTTATATTCGTCTTATCCATGGCTCATTATCTGAATGTACAAAGCAATTGCGTCTTTGGTCATATAATTTTCAGCTTAATATTATAAAACAATCTTATAATAAAGAGTAATATAGGAGAAAAATGCATAATATTATTATCATAATAATGAAGACTTGCCCTTACAACATAGGTATAAGAAAAATAATCAATTTCAGGTATATATTTTGAACAAAGATATTGAGTGCAAATTGGCGGCCATATTGGAATGAAAATATGGCTGCACAAGATCTGAATACAGTATATCTATTGAATTCTTGACCCGAAACATAAAATATACACAAAAATCAAGTTTTTACATCATTATTTGTGCAACGTTATAAAAACGCATCAGTTTAGTGTACATTGGCGCCAATATTGGAAACCAAACGTGACTGACAACGAGATCTTCAAAAAGTATTGTACATATTTAATTCCTTGCCCCTGAACAGGTATAGACAACGAAATCAAGCTCATTTCAGTATTAGTCACGGAGATAGAGGCATTGGAATTACAAATGGCGGCCATTTGAAAATAGCCAGGGCCGTCACAGTTCAAAGCCAGCTGGGTCCCATTTTGAAAAAATTAGTTATAGTCCTATTTAAAGTGTGGGTGCCAAGTGTCCATATGTCTATCACCAAGTGCCGATTTTTGCTAATCCTCTAGACGATTAAGTGGGGTGGAATCCTAATATTTCAGTTGTAGAGGCTGCCATTCTGCCAAGAACAGGTTAGTTATATAATTCCCAATCTACTTCAAAACATACAAACATTTTAATTTAAAGTGTAATTATATAAAATTCAAAAAAAATAAAAATATTATTTTGTTACAAACAGACCCATATTAAAATGGCATTGTCAGAGCTTCAGCGTAACACTCTACAGAAATCGCGGCTAATTCTGATAGCAGATCTGGCTGTTGATTCCATCGTTAACCATCTCGTAAGCAGCGATTTGCTGGAGGAATCCGATGAAGGAAAAATTTGTGCCAAAGCAACCCAACGCACCCAAGTCCTAGCCTTCCTTAACATTTTGCGAAAGAAAGGGGCTGCCAAATATGAAATATTTTTGAGTGTTTTACGGGATAAACAACCGCATCTGGCCAAGATATTGGAAGAGAATGAGCAACAACTGAGACAGAGCAGATGTAAGGATCGCAAAAGAGGTCAACCTGGCCTCGTTAATTCCAGTAAGGCGTCATAACCTAAATAGACAAGGAAAACTCGACCCAATGAGACTACCTACTTCAACGAAATCAATAGTAAACTGAATAAAGCTCATACACACTACTGCTTATCGATTGATCATGGGTTGGTTTTGAAACAAACAAGTAGCTTATACATTATCAAGAATTTGGGTAGGTACGCATACCGGAATTAGAGGCCAGGTAAGCTCATTCCGCTTAAGTATCTTTGGAGTTGCTGCTGTAGTTAGAAGTGGGATTTTGTCATGAGGTAGATTCTGTTGTTGCCATTGATGTCAACAGTCTCCAACAGGTTTCTGTACTGCCCAGATAATTTGCTCCAATTTTGTTGACTTGTGCACCTAAGGACCCTAGTATTAAAGACACAATCAGTGATCTACCAAAAAAATTTGAAATATTTGAAATTTGCACGAATAGCTTAAAAGTCTGTAGAATTCTCATAAGTTATTTTTTCAATGAAAAATTGACAGAAAAGGAGGAAAACAGCAGTGTTTAAAGATAAAAATCTCCAGTCATACATGTTGTTGTAATTAAGTGTATGTATAGACAGTAATGATTAAAATGTATGATTTTGTCCTTATTAGGTGTTTTCGGTCTTGTCACTTTTAGGGTATGTTAACCCCCATCCCCATCGTGCACTATCCCCCCAAGTATTTCCGGGTTCTTTCCTGAACATTGAGTGTATGTGGACCTTCCCCATTTGGCAGGGGTGCACATGGTCAAAACCTAATGCTGCTAAAAGATGGGCTGCTTTCCTCTCAGGAGATGGCCAAAAGCCAACTGCTGCTAATTCTTGGTGTGACATGTTTCCCTCAGGAGACCCATTGCGGTAAACTGCCAGTGAGCCTTTAATGCTTTTCTGGAAAATTTTTGCTAAACGGTATATACGTCCTGCCTGCAATAACAAGTACACTTTCTGCTAATTGCCGGTGGTACATCTAGGGTTAAAAATGCTTTGCTTGTTACTGCCCGTTGTACGTATTGCCAGGTGGAACGTGTGACATGTTATTGCTAATAACTGTCATTTTAGTCTAAATTGCTTCAATTAATCAGAATGAGATTAAATAGAATTGCCTCTTTGCGGCGCTGTGTATCAATGGCATTTTTATCTATGGCATTTGTTACATAGTTTCGCGAAAGAGCTCAACCTGGCCTCTAATTCCGGTATGCGTACCTACCTAAATCGAAAAAGCAACTCGACCCAATGAGACTGCCTAGATCAACGAAAATCAATAGTAAACAGAATAAAACTCATACACACTACTGTTTATCCATTGATCATGGGTTTGGTTTTGAAACAAACCTAAGTAGCTTATACATTATCAAGAATTTGGGTAGGTACGTATACCGGAATTAGAGGCCAGGTAAACTCATTCTGCCATAGTTTCACCCATCTTGTGTTGAATGCATGCTTTGTTGCTATGCAACAGCGCTTTGGGAACTAATAATTTAAACCTTAGATTGTTTTTCCTTTTTTCTTTGTTTTGCAGCTCTGGGACCTTCCACGGATATCCCAATGTTGGATGAACACCGCAGCATATTAAAGCAATCAAGACTTTTTCTCATAGATAATTTAGATGTTGACAGCATAGTTGACTATCTCATGGCAGAATTTGTACTCACAATGCAAGATGAAGAAAAAATTGAACAAGACCAACTACCAAGTAATAAAGTTGCCACTTTGACACAAATACTGGCAAGGAGAGGGGAAATGGCATATAGCTCCTTTCTTGCTGGGCTGCAATTGCACCAAAGTTTCATTTATGAAGAACTCTTAAAGAAAGAGGGTTTCAAAGGTAAATAAATAATCTAGAGTTAACATGTTTTAAGTGCCCTCAATACTTTCATAAATAACATATAGATTTAGAACTTGGCAGTATTTGTTTTTCATTATTAGTGAAAAAAATTGTACAAAAAGATAAATGTTGCCAATCTATGGAAGTATTTTTTGAAAAGTCAAAGCTACTGCCAATAGACCTTTGTCTTTTATCTACATTTTTTGACAAGTCTGTGGCTTTATCCCCTGTGCATATTACCAATACACAAAAGTCCAGACAAGAATTATAAATCTGTTCTGTTTAAAGGTGCTTGTTCCGATCATCTTTGGAAACCCCGATTTACCCGGAAGTAGTATCGATTTTGATATCAGATGAAAAGCCATATTTTTTTCATTGTCGTCCTGAAATTTGAGCCCTCATATCCATTTCATTCCCAAGATAATGCAAAAAAATGCAGTTTTAATGGTTAACCATCAATATTAGCACAGAATTGAATAGGGCTTTGCAATATGCATTATTGCTTCTAGCATAAAAACTGCAAGTTTGTTTCCCACGGTACTTGATGGGGCGTATGTGCAAGTGCCAGGCTCTCATATCAAGTAGAGAACATGATAGACATAAATCAGAACAAGCACCTTTAAGAATGAAAATAAGGTATTTCTTATAGACGCAGCACTCAGGATTTCTGAACATACACAATGTTGACAGGCATGCGTGAAAGTAAAATACAGTATGACGAGAACGTACAAGCCTCAAAATAACGTCATAACACAGCAAGTAATACCTAGTCTAAATTGTACATTGAAACCGGCAAATTGTACATTGAAACTTGTTTGAATCAATGAAATTGCGTAAATTTCCACATCTGTTTAAAGTTGTCGTAAGCAAGGAAAGTGTCAATGAATTTTAAGATTGTTAATATGAAGCCTAGTGGGCCTTCTTCTTATCGTGTCCAAACACAGTGATTTTTCAAATATGATCCAGCCAGAGCTGAGTACAACATCTGGCTGCTTCACTGAATGGGTGCCTAGTGGGTGACTGAGTGATAATACTTTTGTTTTAAATTTCCACACAGCTGCTGGAGATCAGAGGAGCAATGTGCAACCTGTAGAGGATTCTGTCAACATGTCCACGAGTAATTCAGGTGAGAATAAATTTCAAGAAATTACTATATTTCAATAGGGATGAAGGCCCTAACTAAGCCATGACCATTATGGAGTTGGAAATTGCTCCTGTACCCTGCTCATCTATGGCATTTTGTAAAGTGAAATTTCAAATTGTACTCTGAGAAATCTAGCCATAACCCACTCCTACGTAAATCTGAAGTTGGAAGTCTCATTATTTTATTTTGACCATTATATTTATAGCCATTTTTTTTGTAAATTCCTACAGACCAGAGAGTGTTTTGCCTGTAGTGGGAACAGAGCAAAGGTCAGGTTCTGTGCACCTGTCAATCAAGTTCTTTGCCCACAGTGGCTATGAGTTACAAATAAGCTCATCTACCAAGGACAAAGTTCAGTGAGTTGTACTTGCACATACATTGACATGAACTGACCTTGTGTGATCTGGGTATCATATCTTACCCAAAAAACCAGGGGTGTATTTTCTAAATACGAGGGGTGATTGATAAGTTCTAAGCCTAAGGTAGAAAGAGATATGCTACAAAGTTCAAATTTACACCGTCTACAGTTTCATTCTTCAAATGAAAATTACAGAAGGTTCATGTGTATATCTGTTCTATTTTTTAACTTGCAGGTAATCAAACATTGAGGGTTTTGCCGGAACTATTGAATCAATTACGTGAGAAATTAAAAAGTTGAGGAGAGGAAAGCTGACATCGGGGTTGCTCTGCCATCATGACAATGCTGCAGTCCATAATTCTATGGTAGCCATGACTGCAATCCATCAGTGTGGCTTCAATCTGGTAGAACATCAGCCTATTCGCCCGATTTGGCAGCGTCTGACTACTATCTCTTCCCAAAGATGAAAAAGGAACTCCTCAACTTTTTAATTTTCTTGTGTAATTGCTTCAATAGGTCCGGCAAAACTCTCAATGTTTGATTACCTGCAAGTTAAAAAATAGAACAGATATACACATGAAACTTCTGGAATTTTCATTTGAAGAATGAAATTGTAGATGGTGTAAATTGGAAGTTTGTAGCATATCTCTTTGTACCTTGGGCTTAGAACTTATCAATCACCCCTCGTATATTGGTGAATGAAAGTTATTGAACTGTGCCAAGGGAATTGAGATTTTACTAGCTCATAGTGAGTAGTCATCGTTGTTCAAAAATAGCGCCTCACCATGCAAATATCAGGTGGCACCCAATGTATGTCAATGACACTAATCAGGTGGAATCCGTGAAGGAGTTCATGTACCTGGGAGACAGGGTTAGTCGGGGCGGTGGATGCGAGGTGGCTGTGACAGCTAGAGTGTGGTATGGGTGGATGAAGTTTAGGGAATGTAGGGAGTTGTTGCAAGGGAAAAGATATCCTTTGAAGATGAAAGGTATGATGTATAAGAGCTGTGTGAGATCAGTGATGCTGTATGGGAGTGAGACATGGTGTCTGAGTGAAAATGAGATGGGGATTCTGAAGACAGAGCAATGATGAGAGTGATGTGTGGTGTGAAGTTGATGGACAGGATGAAGACTGAGGACTTGATGCAGATGTTGGGTTTGGAAAAAGCGATGGACCGTTTGGCGAAGGTGAATAGTGTACGTTGGTAATAATAATAATAACTGGTTTATTTAATCTCGTATCGTAGTCCGTAGGCTAAATTGCCAGAGACATACAACAAACTAATCAAACAGAAACAATGCAACTTCGAGGCAGCAGCTTAATCAGCGCCATGTTGCAACATCCTCAGCATGTGCTGAGGAAGGATGACGGGCATGTTTTAAGAAGGGCTTTTGAGTTCGAGGTGGGAGGTTTGAGGAGGAGAGTATGTCCAAAGAAGACTTGGAAGAAGCAAGTGGAGGAGAATGGAAGATGCATTGAATCGGGTGAAGTGGAAGGAGGGAGTAAGGGAGGTTGCTGCGAGTGTGAGGTGAATCCGGCCACCCTCGTTCACGGGGACAAAACCGGATTTAAAACTTGGATTTACTACTACTACATGTTTACAAAAAAAATCTGTACAAAGTACCTTTTCACAAGAAATTAATCTTGCAGAAATATCAAGCAATATCAAAGGAACAAAAAAAAATTGAGGTCCACATGTTGAAATGAATGTCAAACGGTGGAATTTTTTATTGTAACTTTGGAAAATTTTGCCAAATTATTTATCGTCTTCTTGATGGTCACAGTTTGACTGTGAAGGCATACTCAGCCTTAAAGTGATAGGAGGAGATTTTTTAGGATACGTATTTCTCTCAAATTTCACTGGATCGGTTGTAAGACCACCTACCGAGAATGTTTCGAAGGTTTATTGGAGAAACAGGTGGCAAAAGAAAAACCGCAAACCTTGTTTGAAACTTGCCTGCTATCGTAATCGTTCCCTACAGAAAACCATGCTTTGACTTTCTGTCGTGCACGACAGAAACTACTAAATCATAATCTTATTACATAAAGACGGCGTATTCGGCTTATTCACTTCAGGTGTGATCTAATACATGGTAAGCATTCCAAATATCTAAAAAACCGGGGTTTGAGAAAAATTGGGGGTGCTTCTTCCTGGAAATCTCCTCATGTCTCTTTAAAGTCAAAATAAATATTGAGGGAGTGTAAGCCAAAAAATCCTTAAATTAAAAAAATCCAGCTCACCATTTGAAGTAATTGCCCACAATATTTTGTACTATTGCATAGAGTATGTTATGCAAAACCTTATCTTATTGTTAAATTAAACGGCTGAAAGTCTAATTACATCACCCGTGGTGACCAACCATTGTAAATCAATGACGTACATAAAATCTAGACAGCAAGGCAGCCAATGTTTGCAAATTTTCCAGGGTGGTAAAATTAACTTAACCGTGCACTCGAAATTCATCCAAGCAGCACAATCAATTTATGTAAAACACTGCAAATCAAGGCTAACACAGAGTGTACTTTGATATTGGTGTTAAGAGACAGGGGGATGGGATGTATTTGGATTAGTAACGGGGCTGAAACGACCGGGCAACACCAACACATCCATTATGAGATCGTGCGCATGCGTTGTAAAAGCCTGCGTGCCTGCAAACAACCCTGCGGCCACAACGAATGTTTTGATATCGTGTAGCCCCAGACGCGCAGTCTGTTGACTACACAAAATAGTACTCAAATTAAAGAAGTTACTGTTTGAATAAAATTTGGGTTACTACCGAAGTTGTTATTCATTGGCAATATGTCAGTGCCAGTGGCCCACGTACGGTATTAGAAACGTAGCTATAGTGACAGGTTCTTATAAACACACACTGCCATGCCATGCCATACTAAGATTTAAAACCACAAATTGCACTTCCAAATTGCTAAAAATTACCTTGCCCGTGTCCTTACATATTTGTTGACATACAGAACAAAGCAAGTCGGGAAAGCAAGCAGGCGCTCAACCCAATCAAATCAATGAAACCCCGCATTACATCACCTACAGAAGTCTGGCTTGCCTCATCACCTATACAATTGGATAGGTGGCATATGAGATGTGAAAGTTGTGTTTACACAGTGAAATGAAATTTGTTCAAATCAGTTTCTTTACTCCATCTGTGAGTCTGTTGTGTGGACAGACTCAGAGCTACTCATGTCCGTGATGGGAGTAGCCAGGAAGTTGTTTGTCGCCTACCTCCTAGTCCTAGTCCTACAACGTAGCGTAGATACAGGGGCTATAGTAGCGGAAAATGTCCCAGCGGCCGCCCCACAACCTATGGCTAGCCGCTATAGCCTCAATCTGGCGGTTGACAACAGCAATTTCACTCACCCCATATTGAGAGTGAAATACTCTTGAACTTTGCATACACACACACACACACACACACACACACACACACACCCTCACACACACTCTCACACACACACACACACACACACACACACACACACTTGCAAGTCAGCTAAATATCGGAAAATCTTGCAGATTTCAAGTTCAGTCCTAAGCTCACCAGTAGGACCTACTATTGTCTACGATCATAGATTTAAACATTGCTTTGGGTAGACTTTGCATCGAATTCCATTCCACGTACATACTGTATTGCTTGTGTCAAGTTGTGTGTATTGCCCAAATAACCGTATCCTCAAACTGCAGGATTGGGAAATTCCAGTGTCTAATAATAATAATAATAATGAGTATTTTTAACGCGCGACATATCCACGTAAACATGCTCAAGGCGCTGTGCATTGCGGCAGCCATGAAAGGCGCTTGGCACATCAGAGAAACCATAATACAGAACAGTGCCCCCCAGTGTCTGATACATCTAAATATAAAACATACGTTTATGGCTCGTCACTTGTTGAATGTGTGGAGTGTTGTAAACAGGTAGTCGCGGAGGGTAGGCAAATGGCAAAATTTAAATGCTTTTCAGGGTGAGGGCTGGTTTTAAAATGCACAAAATTCAAAATATATACGGTTTTACAAAAATATAGTTGGTGTCCACTGGTGAGCCGCCTTGATAATACTTTTTCTTCTTTCTCTGTACCAATTTTCAGCACTGGGCGATATCTGGTTTTAAAGAAAATGTCACCAAAAAAACCCGAACTTTTAACAGATTTTCTATATGTTTCTACAGGCACCCAAATAACTTTTCACAACTTTATGCATTAACTTTGATGTACTGCCCCACCCCCCATGTAAGAGACTGATAGTCGATGTTCCAAAGTGCAGGGGGGGTTGGACACGATCGCTTGATTTGGGACTTGGGGATTTACAAAGGTATATAGGGAATTCTTAAGTGTATTTCTATGGCAGCCTCGGTCCCAGTTGACATTGCAAATTACCTTTTAAACCTTCGTTCAACAGATTTAGTAATATCATGATATTTAGGAAAAAAAATAATTACGTCAAATCTAGCGAGGTTAGTGAATTAACTTCTTGCAAAAACAATAATGGTCATTTACGATTAGTGTATTATTTTACAGGATCATGGCAGGGGCGGTCAGATGCAGGGTCAACCGATTTGATTATATTTATGTGGGTGGTAGGTAGTAAAAGTTATCAACAAAAGCACAAACTAAAAAAATTCATCCGGCCCCCCTTTCATTGTTAAATTGGACCCCCTCTAAAATAGCCCTTTCTGCCCTCAAAAAGGCAGAAAAAAGCCCTATTTTACCAAATGTAAAGCCGCCTTACAGATAAGGCAAATATTTTTCAAACTTATTTTTTTATTGCTATTAAAGTATAAATCTTGTCTGCTGTCAAAGAGATTACAGGCTTTAGTGGTTTTTAAAAGATACATTTTTGCTGCTTCAATTGACATATTTTCGGGTTTTCCAAAAATGACCAAAAAATAGCAATTTTCCCCAATTGTGCCTGTGAATTCTTCCAACTCAAGAAAATTAGATTCATGTTTTTATCACAAGTACTTACATCCATAAGGTATTCAATTTCGTTTCAAAGTTGTGGGTTTTTTTTCACCTGTCCTTTAGTGGGGTGTCTAACATATGACATTGTTATTATGTCATCTCTATGTAAATTCTATTATTGCCATGTTAAACAGAAGAACAACAATATAAATCAAATGGAGATTTTTTTGAAATTGATTTGGCAATTGACTTTTGCATAAATATTAGCAGCAGGTGGGGAGTTTGTTGGTATGTAGGTCTATTTTAAGGGGGTTGTAACCCAATTTATTGCACAAAATTTGATGGTAAAATTCATACACATATCTTTTATTTTGCCCCGAGTCCCAATTACTACCACGGCAGGGCACTGCCACCCCCCCCCTTGCTCTCCGCCTATCTTCTTAGTAGATGTGTTGAGTGTTTGGGTGAATTTTAAATAAATAATTAAAAAAATAAATAAATAAAACTTCAAAATATTCTAAATGTGACGTCAGAGCTCTTGTTGTGAAACTGTTATATCTTTATTGTGGTTCATCCCCTTAAAATGTTAATTTCCACACCACATGCTCTATCCTTCCATTAGAATTGATGGGTTTGCGTATAATGATAATGAAATAAAATGGAACAAATAAAAAACCCCAAAAACCTACTTAAGAATATTGTGATGTCAGAGCCAGTGGCATAACCACGTGGGGGTGGGGAAGCTACACCACTAAAAATGGGGGAAAAAGAAAGGTGAAAGTTGGGAATGAAGAAAGGGAGGAGAAAAAGAGTGGAAGCCTGGCGAAGGGACAGGGAAGGAGATTAGAAAAATGAAGAGGGAAGAAATTGAAAGGGGAAGGAGAATAGAAAATATAAGAAAAAGTTGGGAAAGAGAACCAATGGGTTTGAGGAAAACCCCTGGTGTCGTGCCTCATCCTTCCAAAGTCCAGAGAATTCCAGGTTATAAAATTGCATACCATTTTTTATAGTATTCTACATTTATATACAGTCACGTGAACCACCCCACCACCTTCCCCTTTGCTCTCCACCTATCTTCCAATTAGATTGTTCAGTGCTTGGGTAAATAAATAAAAATAACTCAGAGTTTTTCAGAAGAGGGTGCTCTCATTTTAAACAAATCGTGTTTTTTGCATGTACATAATGTTTGTCCATATATTATCAACTGTGTGAAATAGCGAAGCGCAAATCAAAGTCCTCATATAGAAAACACATCTTTGTTTGGGATACACAGTATCCTATGGCACTGTTATATACAAATAAATGTTTACGCATCCAAACAAAAAATACGATCCATTCAAAAACTTTGGAATTGAGCATTTAGGGACTATCTTTAGTTCTAGTTGACTTGTTTAATTTAAGAGTTAAAAACTGATATTAGAAATCTCTGAGTCAGGCCTTTACTAAAATATTCATAATGTGATTTAAGAGCCAGGACGTAATAAGGGGGAAGCTACCTCACCTAAAAATCGGGAAGGAGAGGCAAAAGTGGGGAAGGGAGAAAAAGAGGAGAAAGAAAAAGAGGAAAAAGTAGGGAAGAAGACGAAAAGTGGAAGGAGAATAGAAAAAGAAGAGGAAGAAGTGAAAGGGGAAGGGAGAAGAGAACAAAAAAACATAAAGAAAAGGCAGGAACGAGAAACACAGGAGAGTTGGAGGCGAGTCCCCCTTGTGTCTGCCTTCCCCTTCCAAGTCCAGTTTGTATATTTTCTACTCGTATGGTTTATCTATAATTTCTCCTAGCTAAGGAGGATTATCTCATTTTTCTTAAGAAGCTCTTCCAATCCAGTTAAAAATGAAATTGCAATTCCAATTTAGACCAGCAAGGACGACCCCAGGATACTATTTTAACTAAAAAAAAATTATAAGGTAGTTCTTAAATATTTATCATGCACTCTTACAAATCAAACTTTCTTGGCTTTAAAAATTGAATAAGTTATTCTTGGATTAACATGAGATGGATTATATTTTTAAGGTACAAAGCTTTTCCTCTTCTTTTTCTTTGAAGTGGTAAATTCCAGCTTGTTATGTCAAAGTTCAAGATGGCAGCAAACTTTATTAACATATGTTATGTCCATTTTCCAAGCTTTTCCAGCGGATATGATCTCATAAGCCTGGTCTGGAAACGGTTGGGGATTTATTTTTGTGGGCCGCCAGCTATCGCTGGAGGACCACTTAGAATCTGTTGTGCCGTGGTATGTGTGGAGGTGGGGATGTGTGTGTGTGTGTGTTACTTAAATGTTATTTTTTTTTTAAATTGACATACAAGTGAAAAGTTGAAGGTCGATTGGAACCAACTCATGTCATAGGGCGCCATGGATCCCTCATATGTGATGAGGTCAAACGTCATGTGCCGAGGTCCAAAGTCATGTGAGGTCAATTGAAAAAATAGGCTCAAATGTAAAATTACTCAATTGAAAAGTTGAAGTTCAATTGAACCAAACTTGGTCATAGGTGACACCATTGGATCCCTCATATGTTGATGAGGTCTCAAGGCATGTGCCAATGGTCAAAGGTCATGGAGCGGCCCACAACTTCTATTCTTTGAATCTAGCGAGCGCAAAAGGCCGAAGAACCGCGAAATTCTAGGTTCTAAACTTTGTTCTTTGTTTTAAGGTTTTCACCTTAGCTCAATCTTTGGTATGCAAGGTTGAAAAAAAGCCGGTATTTCAAAGTTGAGATGGCTTAGATATCTAAAAATTATTGCCAAAAAAAGCCGAGTATGGAATTTAAGCCTGGTTTATATAAGCTGGAATTCATGCGTAGAATGAGATTTCAAAGATTGAATTGTTCTTAGATCGCTATTTTCCAGGGAACCCAGAAGTTCGTTTAAAGTCTGATCATTTGCAGGGGGTGGAGTAATTATTACGCCAGGGGAGAATAGAGATTTGAGGGGAGACTAGACTACGAAAAAATTTTTTGTAAATGGGGGGGGGGGGACATGACAATTTCATCAATGAAAAAGGGAAGCCTTCTAAATGGATAAATTTAACGAAAAAGGTTTCTCCCTTTTTTCCCCTATGGCGTAAACAACGAACTCACCCTTATTGCTCACTTGAAATGCTCCAGACTTTTGGCAAATTTGCATTGTTGGCATGTCGGACACTTTCAACCTTGTATGATTGCAGGTCACACGCGAGGTCAAACACACATTTTGGTTACAACAAGCATCAAACAAGGGGGCGGGGAGGGGGATCACCCTTAGTAGCTTCAGGCCCTGAGATTCGTCGGAGTCTGCGAGAACCTATTCAGGTTCTCCAAAAGGACCTTTGCGAGAAAACTGAGAACCTTAAAGTTCTCTGCTTCTAGGTTCTCATTAGAAGGAGGTTGCGAGAAGAACCTACAAAATTTACCATTCTCAAATATATTGAAATAAAGAAATGGAGTGTGTATGTATTAAATAAACATTAATAGCAAAACTGTTTCAAGTTTGTGATCGACAAAACTGAATTCCTGGGATTTGTTATATAAAAACAGAGACTAGAACATTCCTTTTGGTAGTTTGTTTGGTCAAAGAAACCTGTTGTCAAAGCCCCGGCGAATGCGTCCTTCGCTCAGAAATCATTCAGCTGTCAAAAGCTGATCGTAAACAAACCTCATTCTGCCGATAACCCTGGATAAGGATTTAATTTAAAATACTTCGCATTTTTCCCCAAAATTTCATCTCGAATAGTTACGGTAAATAGCAAATGGGATAATTAATATTTTTCTAAACTAGCATATTGTTGCCAATAGGCAACAATATGAATAAATGCTGGAAATGACATTACTTACACATGGAATCAAGGGTTTTTGTATTGGTAAAGAGTAAGAGGTGTTCGAAATATGAAATGCACAATTCAAGCAGAATTGGCCTCAGCGGCCATGAAAGTGTTGGTAAGAAATAACGCAGTAAGTAGTGTCGACAACAACCAATGAGGAGCGAGCTTTGAAGTGACGTAGCGGTTGTAATCGAAATTGATCAAATATGCAAAGCATTGTTTGATAATTCTGTAGGTCTGGCCAGTGGAAATGCTTCGCAGAAGGTCAGATATTTGAACTTTATTAGGCTTATCATTTTCAACTATTTTGGCGCTTATTTTGCATCAGTGGAATTTATGATATCTTTACAATTTTCGTGAATAAACAAAATAACATACACATAATGTTTTTATCATTGAATTGGCATAATTTTTGTGCGTGGCGACCTGTTAGTGGTTCTCGCAGGTGTAATTTTGGGCGAACTTCAGGCGAACCGGTTCTCGGGTTCTCGTCTGAATTTCCGGCGCTGAAGCTTTTCCCTGGTGTGCTCAAATGTCAAAAACTTTAGTAAAGCCTTTGCCCATGGTAATTGTTTTCTCATAATTTTTGGTCATTTAAGCGAAAAAAATGTGGGGGTAGCACCTTCCCCTGGTTATGTCATCAGAGTGGAAGGATAGGGCGTGGTTGCCACCCAAGAATAATTTGATTTTTAAAAAAAAAAAAAAAAATTCCTACCGCAGTATGGCTCTAAAACTCAATGTTAATGTAAAACTGCCACTTGTCATTATTTAGAGGCTAACCGGCATTAAAAATCTACATTCTTAACCTTTTTTAGAACAAAATTGGATTTTCTCCTATTTATTTTCTGTGGAAAATGCCAATTTGGCCAACTCGCAAACTTAATAATTGTCATTGTAATGCATACTAGGTTATGTTTGTACGTATATATTTTGGAGGACCATAGCTCCACTGGTATCAAAAATCATAAGCATCTATGGCTATAGAATCATTTTAAAAAAGGTTAAAGGTTTTTATCTTTTTTTAAATAAGACAATAAATCAGAGTTTTAACATTTTAATTTGCTTTACAATGGAACCCTTACAATGGAACAGCTTTATACATTATTCATCGTCTGCGAGACGGGCATGTCCATAGTGTAGTCATTTTGTGTGTTTGTGTGTTCCATGTTGGTTAGTTTCTAGACAAGTTAGGTTTTCATTTTTCAAGGTCTCCTTCAAAGGGGGTGGGGGGGGGGGGGAAAGTTGAAGTTCGATGAACGTCAGACTTGGGTTTAAGTGGGCAATAGGGGTTCCTTTGTGCAGGATGTCAAAGGTCATAGGCCAAGATTACAATGGTCTCTGAGGTCATTTCATGCGGCCATCTTGCCAGTGGGATGATGCAAGTTACTTGTCAGTATTTTTTTAAAATAGCGAGACCTCATGGCATGCACGATTCGGCTGAGTGTGTGTGTTTAACATTGGTGCACTTCAGGTCAAAATTTTGTCTAGCTTTTTAGTGGCAGTAAATAGTAATGGATCAAGTTCATATTGTATGAATTAAGGTCAAGGCATTCATGTGTTACTTATGGTTAATCTAGCTTTTTAGTGCAATGACAGATCAGGTACATACTTGAGTTTGTACTGTACGCGAATTGGGGCCTTATAAAGGGTTGCAGATTGAAGTCAAAGGTCATTTAGAGGTCACTTTGGTCATTTATTGTTGGATGTGAGGATGATTTAGTTCCTGTAACTGGTTTTTTTGGATGGTTAAGCACAGTGCTGGAGCTCAGGAATGATGAAGTTGCATCTTTGCCTAGCTACAATGAACCATGGGCCTATTTGTGGTGTTTGTGTGGGGGGGGGGCAGATACGAAGACAACGTCATGTTCAGGGGTTCTAAAATCATTCTTTGTTTAGTAGCACTCACGCCATTTATGCCACAATATCCTTTATAGCTTCAAAGGACATTATATTGTCAAATTACTTCGCCCATGTTCTCTAATATCATGTATCAGATGGGAAAAAATCTTTTGTCGCTTATTTTTCAGACAAAATTATGGCAAAATACACAATATCATTCATCCTACCTAAAGAAATATTTAAAACCCATCACTTTTGAATATATTTTTCAAATTAGACGCTCATGGGCTATTATCCTCATTGTAAGTTACAAGTCTAAATTTTCTTGAGTATAGAAGAAACATTGTGTCAAACATGACGGCATTTTTTGTTAAAATTCAAAAAGGGGAAAAATGTCAAAATCTTCTATGTTTCAGAATATTAATAAGGAAATCTAATAAGTTTTGTAATAACAGTAGATGGAGCTTTTCAGCAGTGTTTTGAACTGAAGCTGCAACTAAGTTTCATTGAATTTGGACAATCTCTTAATATTTTTGTTGCGTTCAAAATTACATTTTTCACACTGTGCCATTTGAAATTCAGAGCCTGGAATGGCATTTTAGGGGGGTCTCACTACAAGTGTCAGGGGGGGTCATCCTGATTTTTTACTATTGTTATGTAAATCCTTTGACCCAACTAGGTTAACCTCCAAATATGATTGAAATCCGCTGACCCCCATCTGACAGCCTACATTGCAGCCTGCATGATTCTTACAAATAATAACTCTTAATATTCGTGACCATTCAATTAACCAATACAACTGTGCAAACATCTCAATATTCCTTCAAAATGTGTCTGTTATTGCTTTAATAGTATTTTGTTACTTTGTTTGTATATTATCTTTGAATCTTTGTTGCAGAACCTCTTCCCTTCTTGTGTCCCACCCCCATTCGATGAGGAGGCATGGCCATCTCCAACATCCTTCAAACCACCTGTTAATCTTGCTGCCCAAAGTAGTTGTCCTTCATTGGCCAACAGTGCCTTCAAACAACCTGCAACGAGTGCTTCTGCCAACCAGATATCAGGACTCCAAGACACCAGGAGTAAAGACACTGATGTGCCCAATTTATTATCAGAAGTACAAGAAGATGAGGATATTGTGAAAGGTTAAAGAGTTGTTAAAATTTGACAGCTTAGAATATATGCTCGTAATTACTCATTTCAAGAACATGTGTCATCTTCCAACGTGTGTGGTGCCCTGGAAAAGTGTATAGGACCCACGATTGTTAGACTGTTGAAGTTGTGAGTTTGAGCCTTGTTGTAGCCAATGTGTTTGTGTTCTTGGACACGGCATGAAAAAATTTATTTCCCGGGAAGCCAGCTGCCAAATTTTCCAAAATGTATGTGCTTTAGTGTACAAAATGGCACAATTTCCCTCCAAATTAAAAAAGAATTCCCTCCAAATACCAATATTTCCTGGGTGGGAGCATCCTAAATCCCCCCTTTTTTCATGCCATGGACAAAGCAGGCTTTCTCGCATGTGTCACTTCACCCAGGTGTAAATGAGGAGCTGTTAGGGTTAGTCATACTGTGCACCATTTAGTAATGGCTAAATTTTCAATATGCGAAAATGCGATGTGGTGTACTGAGGATTTTCAAGTCGGGGGCTGCAGATTGCCAATTTGCCAACACTCATTTCCTTTTTTTTCTTGGTTAACTTTGCTCACCAATAGACCCAAATTTCTCAACATTGCTTAAAAAATATGAAGGGGGCAGCAAATAAACCTGTTCTTGTGACCTTCACATCCACAAGTTCAAACATGCTACAATTTTTGCTCACATATTAAAAAGGGCCGGGAATGCATTTCTGGATCTATTCCATCCCACTATCAACATCTGTATATTTTTTACCAACATAACCATGATTAAGTTCGAAAGCCACGATAGCCCAGGGTGCATCAAACGCCCCCTTGTTTGCACAAGTGATCGAGAAGTCGATCACAACAAAAAATGGTTACGGTCATTAATTGAATGTGCTGCCCTTTACGTCGAACGGCCAATCGGAAAATACCTACGTAAAACCATTCCCATCGACCTCGGTCGATCGTTTTACACCCAATCGAAAAGCCGTGTAAATCGGTCTTTTGGAAGCTATACTGTCGCGGGTTTTATTTTTTCTTATAATTTAAGGATTTTCTGACTTCCAAACCCCCTAAATAGCCTCGTGATGGCAAGTTCCATGAACATTCGTGAAAAAGATGGCATTGTAGCAAGTCCGAACAGGTGAAAGCGCCTATAGTTTTTGCAATATTGATGAAACATGGCTTCTGAAATTTCATGTCGAACGAAAAAATGGCTTCGCCAGTGAATCAAGCCACCGCACGTGATGAAATAAACCGTCTTTTTGAAGACTCTTTCGCGTGCAGTGAAATCGGGGGGAGTGGGGGAACTTCGAAGGATTCCAGCGGCACGAAATCTATGGCAATGTTGGCGTGATAGCGAGTCTGAAAGCTGAACCTGGAATCGCCGTAAAGACAGCGATTCCCCACGCCTGGGAGTCGGACATAGCCGAGAGTAGCGAGAGCAATCTTCAGACAGATAGGGGCATTGTTAATCGGCGCGTTCATTGCTGCTGCTGGGTGGGTCGCTTGCGCTGAAGGTATGCTATTATACGCCATCACGATGTACACAGCATGCATAGTCGATGCGTGCGGCCAACGATGCAATATCCAATGCCTCCAACGGAATTGGTGATAATTTTCACTTGAAATTTTCACTGATTGATGATTTGATTATCATGTGTTTCCAGACCACTCTGTAGCAGCAGCATTGGCAGGCCTAAGCCTAATTTTGCCTCGGAATGCAACGCATTCATAGGTGGGTTGATACAGATGCCAATGAGATGGAGAGCATTCATTCATTGCGTTTGCAATGGCCTGTCCCCCAGAAATCCAGGCAGGTGATTATTTTACTTTGTCCCCAGTTTTCTTTTTGCTTACTGGACCACACCAAATTATTTGCGCGTACATGCCGAAACATCGGTTTCAGGCACTGGCATCATGTCTTAATTTTGTAAATAATGAAAGAACAAATACGCGACAGAAATCGCCAATTTAACAACTGACTCTACAAGATTCAACCACTTACATCCTGGAGCAATGCTTGAGCGTTACCATACTATGGACGACTACCTCCTCGTTAGACCGCCGAATCACCGTTGCCTCTATGGCAATGAGCATGATGAACAGATGAATCCCCGATGAATCCTTTCACGTAGCTGTCCCGACTTCAATTTTTTAGGCCCCGCTCGTGTGGTGGCCACGGGGCAACCGACACTGCGTGGTGTTATGTTTTTAGCCATTAGTAATGTTGGTTTCTTCACAGCCTACCATCCAAAACAACAGGCAATACCAGTTGTCACGACACCGTGCATGCACTATATAGCAGGGATAATCAACCGTAGAAAAAATTAAGATTTGTCTTACTTTTTAGGGCGCCTACGGGCCCACCTATTAGACTTGGCTTTGGAAACTGGTATTGGCGGTCCGGTAATAGTAGTACCAAGGGATGCGGCCCGTAGCGAATGCGTGCCTTACTTTTCAGTTTTTGCGCGAACCGAAGTGACACGACAAAAACGTTCAATTTTCTCGCTAGGTTTATAGGTTCAGACCCAATTACATTACATGTTCAAAACAAACATAGTAACTGACCCTCTGATGCAAAAATGCACATAGAACCCCTTCCGTTTTCCGGAGATAACGGTTAGGATAATAGAAATCTTTCGCAGTCTTGATACAGAACTACACACTTTCCGGACCGCCGTAGGAAACTGAGAAAACTGGGAGCCAAATTGGGGATCTCTATTTACATCACGATATCTGTTACATAGCGGATGTTTTCCAATATGGTGAAAATATATTGAGGAGTTGCTCGAGATTACCGATGACCTAAAAATAATTTTTTCGGCATTAGATTTAATCAAGAAGAGGTTCTCCATTTTCCCTTGCAAAATTTATAAGGAATATTTTAAAAACCACTCTTGATGGAATCCTCCACGTAACACGCCATATGGGTCATGTCAATTGTGACCTCGAGCGGTATTCATCCATTGTATCAATTGAGCAGATTACACAAAGTTAATTAAAGTCCTATGTGGCCCAGCGTCTAAGGCGCTAACACTCATGTATTATTTCCCCCCGTTGTCCTGGGTTCGAAATTCGGTCACAGGAAGTTTGATTTTTCATTGTTGTTATAGTTTTGTTCTGTTTGAGCTGTTTGTTACAGGAAAGAGCTGCGTTTGTTGTTTTGGCTTTTTTTCTCCTTTTCCCCCTTTTTTTCTTTTTTTAACAACCTACCCAGCTTTTAAATTGAAGCACGAAGTTGGGAATAAGTATGGCCAAAATGAAAAATAATAATGAAACTGACAAACTTAGAACGAAATCAAAAGAAAATAAATTTTAAAATATTATAAATACAAAATAAAAAATTCAAAAGAATTAACAATTGAACAATGAGTGAAAAAAAGAAAATTGCTAAATTACAAATAAAAAAGGAATAAGACAAATAACAAAGAAATTTTAAAGACCAAACAATATTAAACTTAAAATTAATTAAAAATATTTTTTTTAAAAAAAATATAAGCAATTAAATTAATACAAAAGTTATTTTTTTAATATACCATATTTATGGAAACAAAAGAAAAGAAAAAAAAATTAAATATAAATAAAATACACAATAAAAATTCAAAAGAATTAAACGATTGTACAATGAGTGAAAAATAGAAAACGCTAAATGACAAATAAAAAGACAAGACGGAAAACAAAAGAATTTAAAAGAATTTTTTTTAACAATATTAAATAAAAATTATTAAAAAATAAATAAAAATAAGTAAGACGTAGATTAAATAAAAACAAAAATCATTAAGGCCAATGGAGTTGGATATGTTAGTTTCCGGTTGCCTGTTCGAAAAAAGAAGGGATCATATTTCATTATTCGGATTCATTATTTCAAGATTTCATATAAATGTTGACGTCAGTTGGTATAAGATGGTGTCTAAACATGCAATCAATCTCTACACAGACTTTTTAAACAGTTGGATACTTTTAAGTACTATTCCTGCAAAAGAAATCAACAATTTTCAAGAGAAATTGTAAGATCGAGCAGCAGAGTATGATCAGGCCTTGGTAGGGATATCTAAAATGTAATTATTAACCACTAAGTAAACCCCTCAGCCACAAAAATATGTTAAAATGATCAGAAGGACATGCTTGATATTATGAGAAGCTGAAAGTTATGATACTGTATTTAAGATTGCAAAAATAGGACTTTTAACCAAAAGTAATGAAAGGTTTTGACAAAAATGAAACTTCGGGTGGGCGGGGGGGTGAGGGTAACTGCGAACTAAAATCCAAATCCATTGGCCTAATAACAAAGTAATAAACAAAAATAAATTAAAAAACATAATAACAAAATGCAACTAAAAATACACAAAAATACACGTTGATTAAAATATGTGAAAAAAGCCAAGGAGTTGGTTCAGGAAAGCTGTGGCGTGGTTTAGTATTAAAAAATAATTAAAATAAAACACCGCAATAATCAATAATGAAATTTTTTTTTAATTTTCGGTTTTTTTGTTTTTTTAATAGTTTAAAAGAAATAAGAAATAATCACCCCCAATATACGACAAGAATACGAACAAAATTAATGAACATAAATAAGCATTTAAAAATTCCTAGAGAAAAAAATATGAAAAAGTATTAAACCTAAAAAGTATACAAAATAACTGCATTAACAAAGAGACCTAAGGGGAACTAAAATATACAAAATTAAAAAAAAAAAAAAATGACAAAATTTTACTTTTTTTAATAAAAAAAGAAATACGAAGAAAGAAAAGTTTTTTAAACAATTATTAAAACTAAAAATAGAAATATTCAAAAAATGCCGACCCAAAATAAAAATAAGATTAACAAAATATAAATAATTTTTATTATTTTACCATTTAAAAGGTCCCCCAAAAAAAAAAAACCACTAATTTTATAAAAATAATTAAAATTATATTGTGTTTTTTAAGTTATTTTTTTTTTCAATTGGCAAACACCCTTGTATAATCTGGAACCATGGCGTTGTTTCCGCACAAAAACCAAACAACCCTTACCTTGGACCCCGCCGAAAACCACGAAAGCCGAGAACCGCGAAATTCTCGTTTTTGGGGCCTCGGCGTATGCCGATTAGGCGTCCAATATGAACAAGCTCATTCTTACCATTTTATCGCAATAGGCTCTAATTAGTTGCAAATTATAATAAAGAGTCCATTGGTCTCAAAACATTTTATTTTTATTTGTTAACTTTAACGGGGCGGCCCACTTGGATCCATAATTCAAAATAACACTTCAAAAGCTGGTGAAAAACCTTAAAACCTAGGCATTCTTTTTTTTATCGATTTGTGGTCATAAATCACCAGATAGTCGCAGACACAGCAGAAATATGAAAATTTATGCAAATTAGGCCATATTTCTGCAAAAATATTGAAATGATGGCAACATTTTATGTAATGATTGAGTAGCACCTGTACTGTTACTCTATTAACCTTTCAAATTGGTGAATGAAAATTGAACAAGCCATTATGTTTTATCAAGTTTAATAGCGGTTTATAAAATCAAGGTGCAACATAGGATACCTCATTTGTTAATAAGGTCAAAAGCCTCATACCGGTCAAATGTTTGTGAAGTAGTTGTAAAATAAGCTGAAAATGTAACATTGAACTCATTGGGAAATATGCTATTCAATTAAAACCAAACTCCATTTATGGTTTACAAGCACACCCCATTTGTTTCTGAGTCCAGGGTCCTTCAAGGGCAAAGGTCTGTTAAACCTATCATTGACCACAACAAAAGGCACTCTCAAAATCCACACTGTTGGAAATTTCGTAAATTAAGAAAACAGATTTTTTTCCGTAAATTTTACGGAAATTTTTTTTTTTTTTAAAGAACAACAATAAAAATAAAAACAAAAAACAACAATGTTAAATTTACGAAATATTTTCAAAAATTTCTGGCCAGCAATTAAAAAATTGTTCCGGACTTTTTTTTCTCCTCCTTACCTTACAGTTTTATTACGGCAAAATTCTTTTTAAAACAGACATATTTTTCCATAATTGAGACAAATTTCTGTAAAAATACTGTCACAGTTCCGTTAATTGACAGAAAAATCTGTAAATTTACCCTAAAAAAAGTCTGGAAATTCTGCCAGCCAGAAATTTCCGTAAATTTTACGGAAACTTTCTAACAGTGCACCCCATCACTGTTCTGCCAAACAGTGCCGTCATAACAAATCCAACTCCCTAAAATGCTGAAATAAACCATTTCCAATTTCTAATAAATGCAACAAAAGATTAATAACAACCAAGTATTTCTTTAGTATAGTTTTAATTTGTGTACAACTCAAAACAATTTCTTTTTTTACCTTGATTTGGCTACAACAAATAAAGCTTTCCTAAGTTCCTTATATTTCCCTATAAAACGCTAAGTTGGTATGGCTCCTATACAAAATTGAACTTTCACCAACACTTAAAACTGTTCATACTATATTCTTGTATTTCAATATATCTCTATTTTTATACTATTTCAAAACTTGTGTACTAAAAAAGTTGCAATAATAAAACTTCGCGAATTCAATCTGATGTTGTGTCTACCGTTTCTTTCCCTTACAAAGTATTCCCACCACACATAGAACATCCCAAACAAGACTTCACTCTTCTTGGGGCTGCCCTTTCCTTTTTAAAGGATTTTAGTATTTTCCTCATTCTTGTTTTTGTTGTCCTGTTGTTGAAATTTCTGATCGGAATGATAATCAAAAACAAATAATACTCAACTCAATAATGTAAGTTTCATATAGATAGCCTACACACACGCAATGCATAAGATTGTCAAGTACAAGTGTTTTTTTTTATATGGAAAACGTCACTTTTACATAATTTACATTGAAATACACATACCATTTGCTCAAATTTGTCAAAGTGATTATTTTTTTTTATTTGCATTTTGATTCAAAAACAAACTTGAGAGTAATAATATACTTTTGAATACAAATATTCAAAAACAAAAACAACCACCAATTGAGAAATCATTAGCAACAAGTCAATACAAGTAAACATGTGGCAGCTATTATAAAAGCACCCAAAAAGCACCCAAATTTTTAAAATGGCTGCCCTTAGGCCAAGGAAGTGTTAAACTGTGCCACTTATTAAAATAATAACCTCCACCAAACTCAACTCTATTCAGATGATGGCAAATGGGTCCACTGTGAGCTTAGTTTAATGCGCAGAGTCAATAGGATATGTTTTGTTAATTTTGACACAAAAAGGTTTTGATCTTTACCTTGATTTTGCAAGAAATTTTCCTCAAGGGGTACATTTATAAAGTTAGGCAAACAATCTTCCAAGATATACCAATCAAAGTCATCCTCAGTGGCAGAAAAACAATTTTTATAAATGTGATTTTTTATTCGTGTCATTTCATTAAAAGATTTGATGATTTTATTCATTCTGAGAGGTAGGCTTTATTCAGGTAAATCAATACGGTTTTTACGTGCGTGAATTGAGGGTAACATTTTTGCGTCACCTAATACCCGAAGATTGCCAATTGATGTGAACCAGTAATCTATCTACGAGGGGTGATTGATAAGTTCTAAGCTAAGGTAGAAAGAGATATGCTACAAAGTTCAAATTTACACGGTCTACATTTTAATTTTTCAAATGAAAATTCCAGAAGTTTCACATGTATAGCTGTTCTTTTTTTTAACTTGCAGGTAATCAAACAATGAGGGTTTTGCCGGACCTATTGAAGCAATTACGCGAGGAAATTAAAAAGTTGAGGAGTTCCTTTTTCATCTTTGGGAAGAGATAGTAGTCAGACGGTGCCAAATCGGGTGAAAGGCTGGATGTTCTACCAGATTGAAGCCACACTGATGGATTGCAGTCATTGCTTCCATAGACTTATGGACTGCGGCATTGTCATGATGGAAGAGCACCCCCGATGTCAGTTTTCCTCTCAACCTTTTAATTTTCTCGCGTAATTGCTTCAATAGGTCCGGCAAAACTCTCAATGTTTGATTACCTGCAAGTTAAAAAATAGAACAGATATACACTCGTGAACTTCTGGAATTTTCATTTGAAGAATGAAACTGTAGACAGTGTAAATTTGAACTTTGTGGCATATCTCTTTCTACCTTAGGCTTAGAACTTATCAATCACCCCTCGTATGTACTTTAAAGAAACGTGTTATATGGCGTGTATGCAATAAATAAGAGACTGACTTATTGATTGCTGCTTTTTTGAAGCGGAAAGCGATGGTGGTTAGAATGAATTATACAGATGTAGTAAAAAAGCATGAACATGTCAGAGGCAAATACATATAGGTCCAATTAAACCTGGAAATGTTTGCACCTTCTGCACATAGTTAGGACAACTATGATGATGATAAAATAACAAGGTCACCAATAATGTCAAAAGCAACAACAGACTGGCCATGGTATGGTATTTTGGAATTCCTGCCTATTTTTTCAGGCGCACCAGTGCTCAGCAGTGTAATTATAACTTTATATTTCACAAATTCACCATTACACAACATTGCATTATCACAACTAATCTACTACCATCACTGTACGCATGCATTCTATACTACTGCCCTGGAACCTAGGGTGAGTGCAGGCAACAGACCCGGGATGATCCCCTACTCTTTTCGACATGTCTGCATTTTTGAGTGCTAGGTAAGGGTTGACTCGTCTGAAATACGGGACCACCATTTACATGACTCTCTGAACCATGAGGCGCCGGGCACCCACTGCATACACCTGCACATTCTATGCAATGGGTGGGATTGAGGAGAAATTCCATAATAACACTTACTCAACCATGGAATTTCCGACCTTATAGGAACTATTTGAGTATGACCAAGAAGCCCGACTCTTGCGGGGCTCGAACCTGGGCCGCTCGATCGTTCTTATACCTTGCCGACGGTTCAGTGCCTTAGACCGCTCGGCCACCTCGCCCATGTTGACAAAACAGCTCCGGGTTGAAAGCAAAAATTCACCCATTTTAGGTCACAAACGTAACCGAAGAATGACCCAAATACAAACTTGTGCATTTCTTCTAGAGAAGATTAAATCTGCATACTAGTATAGATTAGGCACACATACGATACTTGGGGCAAACGGTTTTCATATGATATAAAAATCTAGTTTTTTTCTGTCTAAATCGGAGGGATGAGGCTGTTTGATCATGACATGTCCCTTTAAAACCCGAGCAACTATACTTGCCTTGTACAGCCTTTCTAATTGGCTGCTTACATCATATATTCATTACAGTGACTAATTAAAATGCAGCTCTTAAATATCTAAGTTCTAGCCCTCTTCAACCATTCCACCTTTCTTACCATATAGCTGATTGGCTTGATGGAATGACAAACAATGATGAGTTAATTTGCATTTGACATCACTTTTCTTCTTAGGTAACAAATCTCACACTGAGCTGGACACTGGCAGAAGGCGTGCACCAAGTGAAAGTGAATCTTACGATATTCTCCTAGTGCACAGCCTACAGGATGTGGAAACTGACATTTACAACGATCTTTCGCAATTTTTTATGGAAAGCAAGTTATCAGTTATTTCTGTGCATGAGCTTCCAGCAGGAAAGGATGAATTCAGCAACTTTTACACAATGTTGGATAGCTGCCGTTACACTGTATGTTTATTGACATCGAGATTCGTTGAAGATGTGTGGTGTGATAAACGTCATGTAATGGCATGTGAGAGGGCTGTCAGAGAGCGGAAAGAGTCTGTCTTCCATGTGAAAACCAAAGGCTTCAATGACAAGGACATTCCAGCTGGGTTAAAGGGCATTACTGGAGTAGAACATGGAAGTCCATTCTTCAAGAGTGCTTTGAAGAATACCTTCAAAAGGAAAAAAAAGTCAGGTATGAAGAAAGTCACTAATATGGTAAAAACTGTATTTTTAAATTCAGTATTTTTTTGTTGTAATTGTTTTATGGATGGATAATTATCCATCACACTAGATCAAAAAGATGTGAAAGGACAGTGGTATTTTTAGCCTTTGATATGCAATGACAGACAATTTAGTTTTTGTGTTGCCTGCCCTAAGGTCAGGAAGACGCTAGGAATCACTTTGTCCATTGTATGTCTTTTTGTTTTTGTTGCTGAATGAATTTCTGTTGATGTCTGTTGGAAAAAACGGAGTTTTAACATTTGCATGTACATATCCACATCTTTGATGGATTTAACCAACCTTGGGTCACAGGTGCAACATGGCATCCCCCACTTGTTGATGAGGTCAAAGGTCACATACCAAGGTCAAAGGTCATGTGAGGTCAAGTTGTAAAATGGGCTGAAAATGTAAAATTGACCTCATTTGAAAAGTTGAAGTTCAATTGGAACCAAACTTGAATCATAGGTGCAACGTCGGATCCCTCATTTATTGATGAGGTCATGTTAGGCCTATCATTCACTAACTGCGATGGCAGGCGACACAAGCGGTCCGAGGACCGATGTATTTTTTTGCATGTATTTAAAGGTGCAACGAGAGATTTCACATATCACATGTCCCTATCAAGAGTACTGATTTTTGCCCTGATGTAAAGCTTTCCATCAAAAGTATCCCCATCTGAAAGCATTAAGCTGAGAAAGGTTTCTATGGTAAAAAAATTACGAAATTTCTAATTTCGTATAGGGGCAATTTATACGAAATTCAGCCTATGTTTTACATTGGCGAATCAAATCATCTTTTTTCTCTCTTTTAAGACATTCCTGTAGCCAAATACAAAGTAAGAAATCTATTGAGTGTCTAATCTATATGAAATTACTATTATGACACAATATTTGGGTGCCTCAAAATCTCTCGTTGCACCTTTAAGGAAAAGTACTGCTCTTTTTTACCTTTGAATTACACATCATGTGTGCTTTAGGTATATGCTGAGCAAAAATAGGGAAATACCTCATATGGGATTGTGGATTATAGGACTGTAGAGATCATAATGTTGAAGTTTAGTTCCCAGAATCGCAATAACTGTTATAAAATTTCAAATAGAAAACAAAACCAAAAACAAATGTTTAATGAAGGAGTAAAATGATACTTGGAATCCTTACTTCTCATGATTTGGCTTTCCCACAAATTATGAGATTTATAGCCAGAGTTTCTCTGCTTGGGAAGTTGTGGCCAAGGTTCACTCTATAGAAAGTTTTGGTCAAGAATCACCTGAAGAGCAATCACAGATATCTGGGTTCGCAGGTCTTTGCCACCTGTGAAAAAGACTGTTTTAATTTTCTTTTTCATTTGGCAAAAATACCTTTTTGATGCACACCTATATTCTGTACTCTTCAGTCTAAATATGCATTCTGAATGTATGGCAGTGATATAGATTTTCCTGGAGTCAGGGGTATGAGGCTGTAGATTGTTCCATCCACCTTTGAGAGATGACAAGCATCAGTTTTCAGGCAAGAACTTTTGATTATAGGAAACAAACTAAGAAATGAAAGGCATGGGTTTTCACGGTTAACTTGTGCACTTAACTGAAATGTGGTAAACATTTTAATTTTAAGGACTTGATACGACAAAAACTTTGAAGATTTTTTTATTCTTAATTTTGGTGAGCTTTTGTGTGTGTTTTTTTTTTTGCCAGTGGCAAACTGAACCCTGAAAGATATGAACTCACTTTTGTCTTAAAAGTTATAGTCAAGATGTACCCCAAGGAAGGTAAGATTCACATCATGTCACTGTGCTTGGAACCTCAAATTCACTCTAAATTAAACATCCATGACTTATGAAATGAAATAGAATGGCTTAATCAGGCTCTTGTATTTACTTTTCCGAGTAGGTTCAAAGTGCACATTGACAAATATGGAAGAAAACAATGCTGAAATTTCAACGTGCGCTATAGAAGTTCCTAAAATGTGCATGGGATGTACAAACACAGTCCATGGGTTCATCAAACACAGTACTGTATTGTATTGTAGTCCTAGTGCTGTTACTATTTGATTATTTTTAACTGTTACCTTTTTTTTTTATTAAACCAGATGATCAACCCAGCAGTGTCAAAAGTGGGTTATCTAGAGTGAGTGAATCCGATGGCTCTGTCAAGCCTCCTTCATCAACAAGATCAGGTAAAGTACAATAATTTTTTTTCTTAAGCTCTGCCAAAAATAGTGATGGGGGTTTAATTAAATGCACATTTTGTGATTTCAGTAACTTCTGTTTTATCATGGGTCAGAAAAAAACTTATTCACAAAATTTGAGGTGATTCTAATCTTGCAGTTTCTGGGGAAACAAGCAATTCTTGTTTTCTCTCAGTCCCATCAGGCCACTGCTGTAATTTCTATCCCTGACAGAAATATGAAATAGAGAATTTCTTACAATTACGACCAAATTTACACGTAAGATTTGGTACACATGGATTACTAAGGCTAACAGGTAAGGTAATCTAAAAATTTCAACTTTTTTAGGTAAGTTGGGAGTCAAGGTTGTGGATCACAAAATGCCCCTTTAATGATACAATAAAAGTCAGAAGGGTAGACATAACGTCAGTCATGTCACATAAGGGTACATGTGACAAAGTACATATTTGAAGAAATCATATTTTTTCACTTTGCCAAAATGTATTTTTTTTGTTCTTAAAATTTCTTTTTCTTGAAAGCATCATTTCAATCTAGTCTGAAGAAGACATTCATGGAATTAATAAAAATAATACTTGAGTAAAATAACTATTTCACCTTTAGTATTCACGTAAGAAACATGTCAATTATTAAATGGCAAAATTTCATATTGTGTGATATGATGTAATAACATCATTGTATTTCAATGTGAGATTATACATTATATATAATGTGGGGATCATCATGAAAACACAATGTCAGATAGCAATTTTGACAATTGGCAAGATAAAACACATTTAAAAAAATATGTTGAAAAATATGACCATATCTCACTAATTACACAGCCAGGATTTGGTCTTTAAAAAAAAAGTTGTCCTACCTACTTGGCCAACAATTCAAAATGGAAAGTGTGACATACACTATTAATATATGACATAGATGATGAAATGCCAAAACATTAGTTATCAGAGAGTTAGTAAAAGCAAAATGCTTTGTAAAGGTACGTGGATGTTTTCTTTGGGATATAAGCCCTTTCAGAATCCCAACTTTGCGTGTCCGACTCTTAAGCCAGTATCCACCACGATAAAATATTGGATGCCCATCCATTATGACACCATTTAAGATGGCCAAAACAAAAAATCTCATCTTTTATTCTCATTCTTATTTAGAATAGTGTAATTTTTGCTTTTTATTGACCTAATTTTTTGTCAAAAATATTCTTACATCATTCTTTTTTATTCATTTAAATAATTATACCCCTCTTGACAACCAGAAAATGTTTCAACCCAAGGAACCCAAGTCATCGCGCGGTGATCGTCACGCTGCGTAAAGTGCATCTGCGTCCATACGCGAATGCAAGGACGCAGCAATAAACGCGCCGTTTGCGCGTGTTCAGGCTACACACGTAATTGCTGCACGCATCCATCCTATTGCCCAAGAGACGGATGGGCGGAGCTTGCTTAAAAGCCAATATCATCTTGCCTAACATAATAAACACGCCCACTGAATAAGAATATCCATTAGAGTTGAGTTTGTTTCAACATAATTTAATACTGAATAGTCTGAAATGCTTGTGTCTAGCATCTGTTGACAGTCATCGATTTGTAATGGGTGTGTTATGGTATTGGGTTAACTTTGCTTGATTGATAAGGGTACAATCTTTATCCCTAACTGCTTGTAAATCAGGAGTTGGGCAAGTAAATTATCGCACTCTGAGTTTAAATTGGCAATCACATTGAAAAGCTGCACTCCGCTTATAGAAACCTTATGAAAATCTACACTCCCCTTATGGAAGCCTTATGGAAATCTGCATTCCCTTTATGAAAGCCTTATGAAAATCTGCACTCCCTTTATGGAATCCTTATGAAAATCTGCATTCCCCTTATGGAAGCCTTATGAAAATCTACACTCCCCTTATGGAAGCCTTATGAAAATCTGCGCTCCCTTATAGAAGCCTTAGGAAAATCTGCACTCCCCTTATGGAAGCCTTATGAAAATCTGCACTCCCCTTATGGAAGCCTATGAAAATCTGCACTCCCTTTATGAAGCCTTATAAAAATCTGCACTCCCCTTAATGGAAGCCTTATGAAAATCTGCACTCCCCTTATGAAAATCTGCACTCCCCTTAATGAAAATCTGCACTCCCCTTATGGAAGCCTTATGAAAATCTGCACTCCCCTTAATGGAAGCCTTATGAAAATTTGCACTCCCCTTAATGGAAGCCTTATGAAAATCTGCACTCCCCTTATGAAAATCTGCACTCCCCTTAATGAAAATCTGCACTCCCTTTATGGAAGCCTTATGAAAATCTGCACTCCCCTTATGAAAATCTCACTCCCTTTAAGGAAGCCTTATGAAAATCTGCACTCCACTTAATGGAAGCCTTATGAAAATCTGCACTCCACTTAATGGAAGCCTTATGAAAATCTGCACTCCCCTTATGAAAATATGCACTCCCCTTATGAAAATCTGCACTCCCTTTAAGGAAGCCTTATGAAAATCTGCACTCCCCTTATGGAAGCCTTATGAAAATCTGCACTCCCCTTATGGAAGCCTTATGAAAATCTGCACTCCCCTTATGAAAATCTGCATTCCCCTTATGGAAGCCTTATGGAAATCTGCTTCCCCTTAATGGAAGCCTTATGGAAATCTGCATTCCCCTTATGGAAGCCTATGAAAATCTCAACTCCCTTTATTAAAATCTGCACTCCCCTTATGGAAGCCTTATGAAAGTCTGCACTTCACTTATGGAAGCCTTAATTGAATAATTCGCAAGGGTGATGCAGATCTAAAATTGAAGAGTCCATTTCACATGCTATATTTTATAACTTCTGATTTCATTAACAGATTTGTTGGTGTTCCAAATTCTATGAAAAGCCAACCACAAAGAGTAACTTATTGGCAGAAGTGTGCTCTTAAAGACTCTTATTAAGGGTGAGAGTGTATATCAAATGGGTGTGGAATAAATCACTTACCTATACTCACTAACTCATATTCACTAAGCCCACTTTGAGTTTGCTTCCAAAAATTTGATAGGACCGCATGCAGAAATCACAGGATTGCAATCCCACAATGCAACTATTCCATAAGGTGCACTAAACCTGTACACAGCTTGATTTACCATAGGTATTAAAGGTGCAAGGAGAGATTTCACATATCAGGTGTCCCAAAAAAATCAAAAGTACTGATTTTTGCCTTGATGTAAAGCTTTCCATCAGAAATACCCCCATCTGAAAGGATTAAGCTGAGAAATGTTTTCTTTGGTACAAAAATTGTGAAATTTCTAATTTCGTATAGGAGCAAATACGAAGTTCAGCCTATGTTTTTTTTATTGAAATATAAGCAAATCAAAATCACCTTTTTTCTCTTAAGATATCTCTTAATTGATTGGTTACTCAGAGGTTATATCATGGTATATCATGTAATGAGTTAATCAGAGATACTGTAAGAAAGGTAGACCTCGGGGGGGGGGGTTAATGACAGCAGGTTGTCATTCAAAATGCTTGCAAATGTAACAAGCATCCAGCATAGTGTAGGATGACAACTCATGACAAATAGAACAGTGAATTCAGTGCAGATATTTTACTTCATATTTGTACCAAAATGCATTGCAAACATGATCATGTCTGCTGAATTTTGTTAAAGGTGAAACGAGAGATTTCACATAACAGGTGTCCTGTAAAAATGTGAAAATTTTGATTTTTGCACTATTGTAAAGCTTTCCATCAGAAATACCCCCATCTGAAAGGATTAAGCTGAGAAATATTTCTTTGGTACAAAAATAGTGAAATTTCTAATTCGTATAGGAGCAAATACGAAGTTCAGCCTATGTTTTATATTGAAATATAAGCAAATCAAAATCGCCTTTTTCCTCTCTTTAAGACATTTCTGTAGTCTAATATAAGGTAAGAAATCTATTGAGTGTCCAATCTATATGACATTACTATTATGACACAATATTTGGGTGAATCAAAATCTCTTGTTGCACCTTTAATGTTTATGGAGAAAGTATGGAGTATATAGTTTTTCAAATTAATCTGGAATGTATCAAGCTTTCATTACTAAAAAAGACATTGTCGGCCATGTCACATAGTGACATACTTTTTGAGAAATATAGCATGTCGGTTTGTTTCAATCTACTCTGTAAATTCACCTTATACCTTTGAAGTGATAAATTAACATAATTTTTTCACAACCTTAAAATGCCCACATCTCTTGTGACGTATTTGTCAAACATCTAAACTGCGCAAGGTCAGAGCGTCGTATCTGCATTTTGAAAGATTTAGCTTACCACACTGCCTCTGTGGGTAGTCTTTCTTGAAGCATGGTCAGTGGTGGTGCCAGACTTTTTTTTGGGGGGGGGGCAAACAGAGGGCAAAGTGAAATTTGGAGCAGGGGGAAAAAGTGAGATTTTTTGGGGGGGACATCCAAAATTTGAAGATTTTTAACCAATTTTGGCCCAAATAGATGACTTTTACTAAAATGTTGTAATTTTTGGCCAGGGGATTGCCCTCCTATGCCCCCTCTGGTGCTGCCAGTCTGCCACTGAGCATGGTCAATCACGGGAAAAAGGAAATCATCTGTAGGAGCTGCATCCTGTGTTCCAAAAATATAGAAATGTGGACAAATACACTCTAGACACTTTTTAACTGAATGCTAGTTGGTGGTTTTGTTATTGTTTTAAATGGGTTTGTGACTGTATTTGAATTCTAATTTGTTGCAGAACCTTTAGTCTCATCGTCTCCAATTCATGAAGGACTTCATTCACCAGGCAGTCAACAGAACCGTGGCGAATGCAGCGATTACCCAACATTGCCCAACACTGCCATTGTAAATCCAGCAAGCAGTTCCTTTCAGAATTCAGAGGTACAGGACACCAGTGGAGGAGAATCAAGTACTGCCAGTGCCAGTGAACACTCGGAACGTCCCCAAAACAGGGATATTGTTGAAGGTAATTGTTGAACTTCTACTAGATTATTTTAAACTTTCAAGGTTAACTATTTTCGATCTGGTACTCCTTGTTAAAAAGGCATTCCTAAACAGCCATGAAAAAATGTAAGCAATTTCATTGGCTGATGCCCAGGTTCAATTCGACAATTGAACCCAGGTAGTATGTGCTACATATTGACGTTATTTTTAGGTTGAAGCGCTCGCGTCATACCGCGTTTTGCTATATTTGTGCGCGCCTGCCAACGTTGTGTCTCGTTGCGTATGTTCATTGCGTTCAACGGGTTGTTCGATTTTTGTTATTGGGTGGTGGTCCCTTTTTGTTGTATTTAAGTCATAATGATCGCAAAATTGAGTCAAAGATGACCTTAAATTATAAAGCTGTTTGAGAATGAGAATAAAGGTATGATTTTGGGAACTGGTACTCTCTTTACGACGAATTGAACCCGGCGACACCATTATTTTTATGTGGAAGAACTCGGCCTCCGGCCTCGTTCTTCCACTTAAGATAATGGTATCGCCTTGGTTTCAATTCGTCGTAAAGAGAGTACCCCTGCTGTTCCCAAAAATCATACCTTTATTCTCTAAATTAATGTCAAACAAGATCAGCTTGTGAAATCTCTTAAGCAATATGTCCGATTGATTTCATCCTTCAAAGCTTCTTCTACTTGTCCATCTTCGAGTTGATGAAATTGTGCTTTCCAGCTATTACAGGGTTGAAGTTGTTGGCATGTTTGCACAACTTTTATGCATATATGTGTGTGCACAAAGGCTGGGCCTTATGGAAGAACAGGATATCTTGTATCATCCACTGAATAAGTTACCCAGTTTAAAGAAGAAAAAAAACCCAAAACAGGCAACCAAAAAAAAAAAAGATAAAATTACATTCTGTTAATAACAGAAACATAACCCACACTGTTTTAATAGCTATAGGTTATACACCACTAACCTGGCTGCCATAAGGATCAAAATCTTGGGTGGACTACTTTCTTGCATGGCATCTGAAAAAAAATGCTTTAAAATGTCTGAAAATACACTGGTTATATTAAGAAAGTAATGGAATTTCATGATTGACATGGTAAGACTGGTATGTTTTCTCAAACTAAATGGCATTTGGACAGTGAATTGAGGCAATTTACTCCGCACTCATCAATTTCACATCAATTTGCCCATTACTGGCTCTAGTGACTATAGAGAATCTTGTGTTGACGGTCTGATGTGCGGCGATTTAGGTGATTGGTAACTAAAAAGTTTTCTGGTCACCATATGTTCAAAATTTTGTTATTTGGTGATTTTAGCTTGTACTTTGGTGTGATATTGTTGTATTTCCTCTGTGAGAGTTTTAAATGTGAACGAAACATGCTCAAAGTTGCCATTTCTTCCATAGACTACTGTGTGTAAGTGAGTTAAGTGGGGTATAACCTATTACTTGTGCAAAGATCAGATAAATCTATTGTGAGAATCTTAACCTAAATTTCAACAAGGTGAACTATTCACTATGAAGACTTCGCCGTTGAAGCTATGTGACATTTCGTTCACTGATCTGCTAAATCCTTCAGTCCTTGAAAACGTATGGACTTAACCGCAATGTTTGTTAGTTATGAATGAGGGGCCGGGGACTCAGGCTACAAACATAATTAATGAGCACTATTATAGCGTGTCGTGTGTGAGACATCTCCCGATCGGGGCTTCTTCAACCAGGGTGGCATGCAGTAACAGTCAAAATTTCGAAGGGTTGAATCTATGCATAATGGAAAACGCCACAAGTTTATTACAACCAATGCAAGTCAAATATGGTACGAGTATAAAGGTTAAACCTTCAGGATTTGCCATACAAAATGTCGGCTTATGATAAAATGTTTCAAAGATGATTAGAAGGAAATAAGTTCAAAATATTACTTGTCAAACTGTAGCGATTAAAGGCCAAAGAGAGAAAAACTAGATACGGAACGATGCAGTAAATCCTCTGAAACTTCATTCATAAATCCGATTTTGACGCGGAAAGTAGCCATCAATGATAGAATGGTTTATTTGCTACACCTATTCTTACGATTGCACATGTGGGGAAATTTATGCAGCTTCTACACATGTAAATACAAATTTCCATTCAACAACCTATTCTGACGTCACGCAACGTCATTTAATGAGCAGCCCTCAATCGGTGAAATGTCCTACACAGTTTTCTAAGTGCTATTAGTCTCCCCAAAGTTTCTCAAAGAAATCAAAACAAACAACACAACAAAATTTATTTATTTATTTATACATTTGGCTAAAAATACATCAAGAAATATATATACAATAAAAGCAGATGAAGAACATAAAAATAAAGGTGGCACAGAAGGCTAGCCTGGTGAAGTCAGAAGCAACAAGTCGCTGTCACCAGAGGGGTGTGACTCCACCAAACCCACTGAGCCACACAAATACCAACACATTACATGTAAATATTGCACACTAAAGGTATTTCACACTCTGGCCCCTTCCAGTCTGGTATACCCACAAACACACACGCACACACACACACACATGCACGAGCTTTTTGTACCATAGACCTTCCTCATGGTCAGTCTCCCAGAACCATTCAGGAGTGTAAATAGCCTATTCATGATTTATACAAGATATATGAAGATGAAACTGAGGCTTAAAGAATCATGAAAAGATAGCCAGAATAAGCAGGTACCTGCAAGGAGGGGCAGGAAAGAGTGTATTATTTGATTGTGACATGACATCGCGAAGGACATGGATACATGTAGGTTAATAGTGCAGACACGGTACTGTCACTACTGACTGCTGTAATGCTGGATGTACCTATTGGTGAAATGATCAACGACCACTCTTCTGATGACTTAAAGCAATAACAGCACATTTTTGTGCATGCCCCCAATTTTCCAAATATTTTGAGATTTTTGCACAGTTGCATTGGTGATTAGCTAGTAAACTATACCTGTGAATGGTAGAGCTCCAATTTCTCTGTGTCGCAAAGAAGGAATTTTGTAATTAGAATAATTAATATTGGAGATCTTCGATAATAATTCAACGGCTGCTGGAAATGTCCTTCTCATATGAAATAGCCGGGAAATTGTGCCATGTACGTTTCTATGCTCTTCCGTTAGTTGTTCCGTCAGTTCAGGTAAGTTAAGTTGGAGGTCATTTTTGTGAGGTGACCCTATTTCATCATGAACGGACATAAAATTGGCATTTCCAGCTCCGCCGTTAAATTACAATCAGGATCCCTATTCTAATTACACATCGTTCTTTTATGACAAATACGCATTTTGGAGCATTGTTGTTCGCAGGTATAGTTAACTGGACAATAACTACAAAATCAGGGGTGCTCATCAAAAAATGTGCTATTATTGCTTTAAGTTCTCTTGGATATAATACCTATAGATTAAAATCTATCGCTCCTCTATCAACCCTGGCTTGTTAGCTCAATTGGCAAGAGTGCCGTGCTAGTAATACTGAGGTTGCCGGTTCGAATCCAACCAAGAGCAAGAGTTTTTTTTTCCAACACTTGCATAAAAATTCAACCACGCTTCTGATATGCTGAAGTTAAAACTATTGCACATTGCTTTCTGGCCCTGTTTTGGAATAACTATTGCATATTGCTTTCTGGCCCTGTTTTGGAATGGAACCATTGTTGGATACAACATAAGATCATTACTAACCTCTTAATTGATCAACAATCTGAATAGGATATTGACCCATCATCAGTCCAGCAAAGCAATTACTATAATAATCTTCAGGGAGCCCTAAAAAGACAAGATCATTCTTTCATCAAAAAAATGATTTGATTACAGAATCTAGTGCACAGCTTGAGGCCACACCAAATCAAAATCCTAACAACAGTCACTCGGACATCAGCACTAGTGATGGTAAATCTGGAGAGGAAAGTACTTCTAATGCTGCGCTGCTGCCTGCGGGGTTTGCCAGAGTGAAGATAATTCAAATGGTAAATGTCAGAAATAAGGTTATTTAAAAGGGCATTTTGTAGTTCATAACCCTGGGCACTACCTGCCTATCTATCAGTATCTCAAAATTTTTTTGATTGGTTACTAGGAAGGTAACATCATGCAATGAGCAAATCAGAGATACTGTAAGAATGGTGGTATGGTTTACACAGGGATCTAGAAGCACTATTTTGATTGGTTACTCAGAGGGCTATCTCATGTTGTGTCCTGTAATGAGCCAGTCAGACAGATTTTATCATAGGCGGCTAGTGCCCAGGGGGTGAATTAATCAATCTGAACGTGTTGCCGTAAGTAGTGTATGTGTGCAGATTTGGCTTCTCTGCAGGAAATTAAGGATTTTGTCATTTTGTCCATAAAGTACAACAGGTATCGTAGTGGTCATTAAATTCTTTAAAGGCTTCTCTGAATTCAAATATGGTCATTAAAAGTCACTAGATTTTGCAAAATTAATGGCATATAAGGTCTTAAAAAATTTGGCCAAAGTGTCAGTCAGTGATCTTCCTTACACTGGAAATTATTTTTTTATAGCAGAAAGTGGAGCACAACCTGAGGCATCTGGCAGTGAAGAGGAACAAAACAAAGGATCAGGTAGTGAAGGGGAGTCTGATGAGGAAAGTACTGCTGTGGCATCCACCTCAGGGGCTTGCAAGAATGCAAATAGTACTAATGGTAAATAGTAGTTATTGTTTTTACACGCCAAACATAAGATGGACTAAAAGACCTGTAGTGTTTTTCATTGAAAACTAGCCCGTGATTATGGTGTCAAAAGTTAGGGAGAGCGCGTGGCCCACTGGCTAGGGTATTAGCCTTTGGTGCTAAAGGTCCCCGGTTCAACTCCCAGCGGGACCACTTGCAGGGATATAATCGGGTACTAAAGAGCTATTGATTGAGATTGGAATTCGCTCTCCCCATGGTTCAGTTGGACTTGGGCAAATGAACCATGATAATACCCCTTCGTTCGGAGGGGACGTTAAGCTGTCGGTCCCATGTACAGAGAGTCATACCTGTGCATGCACATCACAGTCGGTGTCAAAAAGAGTAGGGTGATTACCCCTGGCTGTCCCAATTCCGTCCCGGTAAAATGGACCCAATGGAAATAAGCTTCCTGTCGAGGCTTTCTTGGGCTGCCCAGGACATTGTCCGAATAAATCAAATCAAAAAATCCAAAAAAATCTGAAGTTGACCCAAATTTAACCTTACCCAGTAAAGACAGAGGAATGGAGACTCAGAGGTTTGCTGGCTCATATTTGTACTTAAATATGTACTTAAAGGTGCATTCCATGATCCTAGCCCTCCTTTTTTTCTATGGTTCACTAGATCCCCTGAAGAGAAGGTTATTTCTAAAATTTTAGTTGATTCTGAGGGTGCATTTTGATGTTAGGAGTAAGTGTTTATATCACATTGCCCCATAGGTCACCGTGTTGTAATTTCTGTCTGTTTATTGACATAAAATACCAAATTATTTCCCTCAGAGTTGATGGAATATGCAAATAAGATTAGGCATGCTTACTATACTTAGGCCAATGGTTCAGGTAATATAAAAAAAACTTGTGGTGCAAATCGGTGGACAAAGCCATTGATCACGAAATGCCTTAAGAATAGAAGTGATCAGTTCAAAACAAAGGAAGAATGAGTTAGGTCACATTTGCTCCATGAATGAATGGCATGATTTAATGATACAAATGTTTCATCTTGATTGTTTGACATTGACCCCAATACCCCAATCTTTAATCCATTTTGATATGAGAGCTCAAAATATGATTTGTGGAGCTCTAGAATACTGTGTGGGTGCTCACATGGAAAAGGTAATTTTTTTAAGTATTTTGATAATAATTATCAAAATTGTAAAATACTAGCTGTTCATTAATCTAAAGGTAGCAATATATTTATTTTAAAATCTTTACCTAACTTACCTTATCTATTCGGTTTCTTTTTTTTTAAACAGGATCAGAAGACATACCAGACGCCAGTCAAGGTAATCAGCTATATGTAGATATCTTAGATGTTTCCACAGTTCTTATATAGAATCTCATGAAAATTAGTGGGGATGATTAATGGGTGGCAGGGGGCACCAGGTTTTCACAGAGGAAGATATAAAGACTGTCCAGTCTGAAGTATGGAATAAACTACAAAGTGAGGTACATCTGCACGCCTTAATGCTAACATGCGCCTATAAGCTGTAATCAAAGATGTGACCAAATGAAGATGCCACGCAGGGAATTATCTCTTACACAGATACAAAAGTACTGGTTATCAATATTGAAGAATGCCCGCATGCATTGGTAGGCTTGTATAGGAGATATTGATTATTCCAAACTTCTAGGTGAACAGAGTATACCACTAAGATATACCTCAATACTCTTTCAAGATCAGCATTTTAGTACAATGAAGTGCAACCAAGTTGGTCTACGCCAAAATAGTGCCGTCGCCTGTGTGATATAACACGATAGATACATTGCAGAAGCTAAAAACAATAACACTTTTTGTGTCGTCTGCAAGAATTGCAGAAGGCACATAGGGATTGCTCTGGTAGTATCTGTATCTGTGTGTGTGTGTCTGTGGTCAAAATGTTAACCCTTAATATATTACATGCTGTATTAGTTCCGTAAGGGCTACAATGATGTAACTTGGTGGAAAGGAGGGGCAGGTTGGGGTGACATGTTGGTGACCTCATGTGACCTTGGTGGCCTCATGTGACCTTTGGCCCCATTCACAAACCTGGACGGCAGACGACACTCGCAGTCTGGACACCGCGATGTATTTTACTAAAATGGGCAGCTTTTATTAGCATTACTAAAATTATGGTAGATTTTACCTGAGCTTTTTAAATGAATCCATTCCGTTGTTACCATGTGTCTTGGATTGGTTAGCGCAGTGTGTGTGTGTGTGCATATTGTGTCAGTGTGTATGCACTGTAGCCAAGTTATATCACCTCACATCACATGGCCAGGAACCAATAAAATTGCGCAAACATTCTTAAAGGTGCATTTCGTGATCCTAGCACTTTTTATTTTGGTTTATGGTTCACTAGATATCCTCAAGAAAAGGTTATTTCCAAAATTTCAATTGATTCTGATGGTGCATTTTGATATGAGCGAATGTCGTATCACACTGCACCATAGGCTACTGTGTTGTGAATTTCTTCTAGAGTATATCAAATATACACAAGGTTAGCACACATACTAAACTTAAACCAATGGTTCAGATGCTACAAAAATCTCATTTTTTGTAGGTAAGTTGGGGAACAAGGCTGTGGATCATGAAATGTCCCTTTAAAGGGATTATCAGCGATAATGCGAGAGAATCGAAAAATGTGGAAATGCAAATTTTAAACTTATAAATCGAGGATAAGTGTGTACAATTCCTTATAGCTACTGTAATGTATAAAGAAACAACCAAATAGTGAAAAAAAAAATTGTCATTCTGTCTCCTGTAAATAGACATACAGCGATGTCTGAAAATCTACACTAAACAGCTGATTGTGGCTTACACCGGTACAGAATAAACAAAGATCAACAATACTTGTGTTTGAGGTCAAACTGTATTGATAATGGTGCACGATATCGTGCTTAATATCTGGGTTATTCACCGGGAAAGGCTTTTTTGATAAATCAGATAAAAGGTACTGCCGTGGCTTTAATACAGATTTCAAGCCAACCACTTGCAGGTTATGTTCACATATCTATTCCAGTAACAAAAATACAAAAATAAAAATATGAATTTTGATGAATTTTTCAATATTTCAGATTAGCAAATCGCTGCTTATCCCTTAAAGTTTTTAAAAGGCTTTCCATCAATTTTCTTTGCTTCTTGAGATAAGCAGTATTCTTGGGGATTAACCTTAACAGAATTTTGATAATACCAAATTCAGCAACAAGTTTCTGGTAAAGGTGTAAGGATCTTGATTGATCACATAGAGCTCAGTAACTCCACTCTTGAGTTTCAAACAGTTGTGGGGTTTAAAATCTAAGTTCTCTGATCTTTTGGCATCTTGGATGTTGTGTTGGGGTATTGCATGGGTAAACGAGGAGACTTGTAAGCAGTGGTGATTTTACAACTTCTCAAGATAATTAACTATCGTTAATATACCCATATTGTACCGTGTCTGTGATATATCTTTATGCAGGGCCTGGACCAGAAGGTCAATCTCAAAAGAAAAACTTGAAAGAAATGTTGAAAGGAGCAAAAACCAAACTAAAGAAGGGACCATCACTATTCAAGAAACCTTTGAGTGAGGTAAGTTGATTAGGAATTTTACACTTGATCAGATCATACTTTGGACAATTCGCATTTGGTCTAAATCCCATTCTTTCATCATTCTGATTTTGGACCAAATAGATCAAGCAGGATTAAACCGCTAATATGGACTGAATAGAATTTTTTAGGTCGTTCGATTTTAATCGGAAAGACCATATGGCAGTATGGTTTATGTGTGTCTGTGTGTGTGCTAAACTTTGGTTAAAATGTTGTGGAGTTTTTTAGTACAGTGACAGATCAAGTTCATACTTGGTATGGTTATGCATCAGAACAAGTGACATATGTATGTTGCACAGATGTGGAGGTCAAAGGTCATTTAGGGATCACTTAAAGGTCATATTTTATGTATGTGGTATACACTTGGTTATAATTAGGTGTAATTTTTTAGTGCAGTGATGGATCAGGCTCATTTTAGATATGCTTATACAGGGTGAGTAAAAAAAAAATTGACCCTGATTGTGTCTGCCATTTGTGGTATCATCTGAAAGCCTAGTTCATTATCTTTAATTTGCTGCAAAGATCATTCACATCGGTTAGGTATAGACCGAGCTATAGTCGTTTGAATCAAGTAGTCTGTTTTGCGCTCTGTCCATGGATTCACATTAAAATGAATGGCGTTCAGCGAAGCAAATCAGTGCCCACATGAAAATTGGGCTATTTATTGACTGCAGGATAAATGTGACGCTATTTAACCCCACAAAATTCAGTTACAATTTACCATCGAAGCCCTCTTTACGTTTCTTTGTCCTCATCACTCATAAAATTCATTTGAAAAATAGATTAACTTGATACAGGTTTCAGTTTCTGGAGGAGTTGAGTGAATCATACCATATGAAGGAACAGACATCGGTACAACCTTTTGAGGTTTAAAATATTGTGTATATTTGTAGACCAAAATATGCCAAATGTTGAAAACATCAAATCAAACTTAACCATTATCACTGGCTTCTACACCTTTAAGATACCACTTTATTTGACATAAACATGGACTACCCTTATCATAATTTGGGGAGTCATTTGCTTAGTTGGCCGCCGTGCATTCAAATGGGAATCCATGGATAGGGGTAAAAGCTGACTACTTGATTCAAAAGACGGTAGCTTGGCCTATACTTATCTGATTAGAATTATTCTTGTAGCAAATTAGGGATAATGAAATAGGCTTTCCGATGATACCACATATGTTAGATATATCTTATTTTAAAATTCAAATTGGCGGACACAATCAGGGTCAAGTTTTTTTTTTTTTTACTCACCCTGTATATTGAAACAAGGGTCTTAGATGGGCACAGATGAGGCAGTGAAAGGTCATTTAGGGTAAAGTTGGTGTAGCTTTTTAGTGTAATGAGAGATGAGGCTCATATTAACAATAATCAGTCACCCTATTTTGGACCACTGTCTTTTTTTTTAAAAGTTTCTGTTAATGTCAGGATTAAGTTGGGTCACTGGCAGGGTTAACTTTGATAATGTCAGCGTGTGACAAGGGTTGCAGGGTCATGATGATCCAGTAAGCACATTTTACATACATGTTCAAACAAGTTATTTTTAAGAAATTCAAAAGTTGACACCTTGCGAACTGCTCTGGGAGTTAGAATGGACAATAACATGAATGAAGAGGACCTTTAGGGTTTTGAACAAAAAAAATGGACACCCAAAATTTGAATTCATGGTAAGGGGTCCACTTACTGTTTCAAAACCTGGTACTAACTGTGAAAGAAAGTGCAAAATGCTTTCAGGTATGAAAAACAGAACAGTTACAAGTGCATTAAGTAGCCAAAAAAAAAAACCACGCCAGTAGAACATACATTTTTAAAGGGTATACGGCCATGTCAAATTTGTTACCACAATAAAATAAACCTGTGTCAAAATAAACATGTGCCATACCGTCAAAATTTGTGTGGCCAATTTATGGACATGTTTCTCCTTGGGGATGTATGTAAGATGAACATTTCATTACACAGTAGTACAATGGCCGGTTACAAGAGGATAAAGCTGGCTGAATGTAAATAAGTGTAGACTGGGCCGACAAAGAAATAATAATGAAACGTAATTCACTGGAATTTAAGAGTTTTAGGAAGACATTACGACACAAAATATAAAATTATATTTAAAGAGCAAAGCAAAATGAGATTTGAAATACCAGAATTACACCAAGCAACACTTCTGTTTATGTCCTTCTTTAATTGGTCAATTAAATTGGCTGCTGATAGCCATAAGGCACCATTGTTTCATTACTATTTTTACAAAATATGGCAAAAATACCCAAATGAGCCATGCAAATCCCACAGTGCATTGCCACAATTATCAGTGCTCACTTGTAAAAATAATAAAAATTTGTAATCCAAAATAAAGTATAAATATGTAATAATAACAAGGCGAAATCGTATTATGCGATGCGCTGCTGTAAAGTATGTCCCCGCCGAATTGTCCCGGAGCACTAACAGCGATAAATGCAACTTCAACATCCCTCCCCAACACCCACCCACATCCCCAACATCCCGCAAACACCCACCCCAACACCCCTCTCAAACACCCCACAACTCCCCAACACCCCACACTCCCCAACCGCACACCCTCCCCAACACTCTGCAACATCCATCCCACCCTCCTACACCAATCCCCAACCCCCGCAACCACCCCAACCCCCGCAAAGACCCCAAACCCCACAACACCCCAACCCCCGCAAGGACACCAACCCCGCAACACCCCACCCCACCCCAATACCGCAGTACGCCTTTCCACACCCGCAACACGCCACTCCCCCCACCATCAACCCTACCCCTTCCCCAACACCCTCACCACACACCCTCCCCAAACAACCCTCCCACCCCCTCCCCAACACCCTCACCCCTCCCCAAACCACCCACCATTCCTCCAACAACACTGCAAACAACACACCACCCCAAAACCCTGCCACACCCACCCCCTACCCAACACCCCGACAATACCAAACCCTCCCCAACAACCCCCCCGCCCAATACCTAACCCCCTCCCCCTATGGCATAGTATCTCATGTAGCGAAGGAATGTTGCCTATCCAATGTAGGTTTCAGAGATACAGCAATTATGCATATTTAATGAGCTCATTTGCATAACCTAATGCCGCATATCTCACATACTTTCAAAGTGTAAAAAAAGATGTGCCCCCTGATAGCTTTATGCAGGCAGGAAGGAAATTTTGAGTATCCAATGTAAGTGTCAAAAATATAGCATTACGCTGATTTTTGCCCATATTAAATAGCTCATGTGCATAAATCAATTTTGCCCGATATACGCCCAAAATCTAATAGGTCGAGAACTCTTCAGCCCCCTCTTTCCACCAAGGTAATAGTTATGTTTTAACGGAACTCCCCAGAAAAACTTGTACCAGGCCTGGAGGAAGGAAAATTGTCATAATATTAGCAAATTAGATACTTAATTAGCTATTTTATGCCAAAATCTATCAGGTCGACTCGTAACCCGTCTTTCCACTAAGTTTACATCATTGTTGCCCTTACGGAAGTCCAGAGATAAATGTATACAACAATGGTAACATTTTTATCACGGACGAAGGGACGAACGGGCGGACGAACAGACGCTGCGCTGCTCATTTTATAGTCCCCGTCGACTCGTTCGGCAGGGACAATTATTATACGACAGCAAAAAACAGTTTGCATTCTGTCACCAACTATAAGCGCATTAAGTAGATTCTGAGGTATTAATGACCCGCCTGCCATCACTGGGTCGCCTGGCTTTAAGGCAGAAAGACTTCCCATAAGGATCACTTTGTCCACTGTTGTGATGTCTTGTTGACGTGAAAAAAAGGGTTAAACCTTTGATCTAATACCCACATACTTTGATGGATTTAACAAACTTCAGTCATAGGTGGCAAAACCTGGGATCCATCATTTGTTGATGAGGTCAAAGGTCACATATCAAGGTCAAAAGGTCACATATCAAGGTCAAAAGGTCAGGTGAGGCCTATCATTCAAAAACCGTGACGGCAGGCAAAATAAGCGTCCGAGGACCCGATGGATTTTTTGGAGGAACTAAAATACCCGTCGTCAAAATTCAGATTGCCAAAAATTCATTCATTTATTTTCAAAACTGTCATCGCTTTCACAGGTTTAGGCAGAAATATATATTGGTTTTTAAAAACCATTTTGATAACTTGAATGTATAAAGAAATAAAAATAATGGTGGACCTCAAATAATTGCAAACAGGAACAATTTGGTGGTTATACTAGAAATGAGGAGAGAATAACATATCAAGTCTAGAAGTTTGAGTAGGGGGAACATGAATATGCAGGGGGAAGTTTGACCAGGGGGAAAATGTCAAGTAATAATCATAAATTGTTCTAGAAGGTTGCAAATTTTCCTGAAGAAACTCAGAGCACACAAGTAACATGAAAACACACACAAAAAACATTAATTTAAATCTGTCCAAAAAATTTCAAGGAAAAGCTGATGAAGAGATGAGTTTTCAACTTTTTTGAATTGAGAGAGCATGGGATATTGCGAAGGGTGTTGGAAGTGAATTCAAAAAAGACCAGGGCAGCAAAATGAAACGAGCATTCATCGGCTGTCTGAAGGCTAACCCAAGGAATTTTGAGCAGTTTTTCGGCGGAAGATCTAAGAACCGGGGAAAAGAGGATAAATACACAAAACGGTCGACAGGTATATCAGAGTACCTTCAAAATGACGGGATGCCAAAACAGCCAATTTATATGATTCGGGAATTAAACGGGGGCCGCAGTGAAGCTTGATGAGAAGGGAAGTAATAGGTATGCTTCCTCTTTCTAACAATAAGAAGAGCGGCACAGTTTTGAACTATTTGAAGGACAGCCGAGTGATCAGCAGTATACAAGTCAAGACTGAGTTGTAAAAATCAATACGCGAATATGATAACAGAATTAACGAGGCATGAAGTCGCTTTTCAGACAAGTGGAGGGCAGATACAGCCAATACGTCTAGGCATAGGACATGATGAGCGACAAACCTCACTGACATGATCAGACAAAGATAACGTTTGATCCAGCCTCACCAATGAAGGACGTAACTGATTTTCTTAAAAGAGGATACAGTGATTAGAAATTTGGATGGTTTATCGCTCTCCACTTAATGAATGCGTGAAACAGTACCCACGGTCAGTACCTCAGTCTGTGTTAAGCATGAGCTATTATCGATCCATCCAATAGAAAATAGCAAACAATACATTCCTGAACAGACAACGTAGGGGACTCAAAGTGGTAGGAAGCAAATTTGAAAATGCGGTGTGGTTGTCGTCTGCGTACTATTTAAAAGAGCACCCTTTTGTGATGATTAATAACGTCAGAAATTGGTAAAGAATTAAGTATGTATGAACAAAACTGGTCCTAGAAACGGGGAGCCTGTGGTACACCATATAGTAGAGGGCATGGATCGAAATATGGCCATTACAATGGACTGAGACAAGGCCAAGTAGGTACAAGGCCAAGAAAAAAAAAGTTTGTCTCAGAAGTCCGTGCACATTTTGTTTAAAATTTTTTAGTGTTTTTATTTTTTGGTGGTTTTAATTTGTTTTTTTAGGGTTTTACTCATTCAATTTTCTTTTAAAACAAAAATTTAAAGAAGAAAATGAAAATTGGCCGCTGGGCAAACATGCTTTTTCTGTTCTAGGATAAAACCAGACAATTTGAGACTAGTTTCCTTCAAAATCGAAGCACTCTGAAGAATTACCCCAGGATGACCTTGAGCCTATATAATTCTGAAACTAATGACCGTAGGTATGGCAACTGTACCTTTTTAAATCCCTCATGACCAGATGATTAAGTTGGCAGAGGTTCAAACAATTAGACCTGTTTTACTTTGACCCTGTACCAAAATTTTTCCCCCTATTTTACCTGTTTCCCATTGTTGATTTTTCTAGACTTTTGGACACATATACTCTGTTGACATTTAGACGTAGATAACACAAAAATTGTTTCGTTGCAATTTTTTAAGTAAAAAAAATTTCTTGTATGTCCTAGAAGCAAAACCAGGCTCATGACTCAATTATTGAGTCCACTGTGGGTACTTTTTTCACCGGATCCAACAGGGTGACTCTTCTTGTGTACTCCACAATATATTTGGCCTCTGTCAGTTTAAATTGTATGGTGGCCTAGGGGGGAAGTTCCTTTCACTATATTGTCACATTGCTGACCCTAGCGTGTCTATGATTATGTTGCCCTAGTGCGTTTTGCACTTTTCTATTGTGCCAACTGTAAAATATTACCTGCACCTTGTAGCGAATTTATTTTTGCATGAATAACGTTTTTGTCAAATGCGTTTATGATTGTGCTTTTAACTTTGTGAGCGCAATGATATGATGTCATTTGGGTTTTCTCGATATTTAGTATATATTTTTGTGGCTTTTAAACAACACACATTGTTATGTCAATTATGAAATCTGATGAATAGTGAAAAATGTAAAAGTCACCCATCACCATGAAAAAAAGTAATGATAAACTTGGAATTGACTTTCAATGGTCATATACGGTACAAGAATTTTCAGTGATTTAGCTCAATTGAAGCATTTCGTGTTTGTTAAGGCAGAATAGTGGTAACATTGTGCATTTGTTATAAAAAGCATCATTTTGGCATAGGTTAGAGATTAAAATTTGAAAAACAATTGGATATGGAAACAGACCTGCACAGTCAATTTCAAGGTCCCTCGGGTCACAAAAGTCAAATGAGGTCAAAATACATTAAAAGATGCAGAATCCTGTCTACAATAGCCACTATATGCCAGAAAGAGGTAGAAAATACAGTTTGGAAAACCAGAATTGGATATGGAACCCCTGCACAGAGTCAAGTTCATAGGTCACTGAGGTCACAAAAGGTCATGAGGTCAAAAAATACATTAAAAGATGCGAATAGGTCTAAATAGCCACAATATTCATGATAGAGGTAGAGAATTAAATTTGGAAAACAATTTGGATTGGAACCACCTAACCAGGTGATCACGTTCAAGGTCACCTAGATGTCACATATAGGTCAAATACATTAAAAGATGGCAACTATGTCTCAAATACCCACAATATGCACGAAAGGGAAAATTGAACTTGAAAAAATGTTTTAAACTGTATATAAAATGTGTTTCATGAATATAAAGAGTGTTTATAATCAATAAAATGGTGTTTAGCTAAGCCTAATGTCCGCAAATGATACAATTTGGAAATTAATATGCCATATCAAAGACAGTAGTAAGAGGAAGGTGGTGGTCCTGCAGAGAATTACATTATAATGGCAAATTTAGGTAACACACAATCTTTGTGAGATACGATCGAGGTCAAGGGGCATATCAGTGGTAATGTAATTTTCTATTCATGTTTTTTTACTCGTATTGTCCCTTGAAGCTATGTGAACTGTCTCTTATAATCGATCACTAGTTCCATCCTGCTGGTGCGTATATTGACTGATTAACTCGTCCAAAGAATCACTGACCCAAGACTCTTTCTATGTAATACACATTGGAACTCTAATGACCTCTCTGGACCTTTGACCCCTGTATGCCCATGTTCTCTGCAAAATATTTTTAAATTGATGTCCAATATAAATCTTCTGTATTCTTTTTGGGACACAGCTTATTATTTTCGACGAAACGACGCTCAGTGCCCCATTGGATTACATGCTTGATTCCGTCAGATTGGTAAAGTGTACGATCACGGAATAAAAAGCGTGTAATCCAATGGGCGCACTGAGTTAGTTCTGTTTTTCGTTTCGTCGACTATAATAAGCCCTGAACGCCTGTGTTTTCATCATTATTTAAAACATTGGGATTCATGGCAATTTCAAAGATTTCACACATTCTGCATGACAGGAGTTTTTCCGACATAGTCATCTTCATGTGCCAATCGTTCATAAGAAGGCATTTAACATCAAAACCAATGAGTTCTTTTTAACTCGTAAATAGACACAATTGAATTCTAAACATGTTTCATCAACTTGCCGATACAAGGCTATTGAGTCTATAATGGTTTTTTAGCAAAATTTGTCTACACATTCCACCTACGTTGGCTCCTATTAAGCCTTTTTCAAACATGTTTCATGTCGAGCATTGGTGCCCACTTAGATTTTCTTTCATCTGACCGTTTTTCTAATGCACAATACAAGGTTATGGAGAGTCGGGGTGCCATACACCCTTAAAATGCATCGTCACTTTTGGGTTTCAAGTAAATAGGATCTTCCCAACTGTTTTCTTGTCAACATTGGAACTCAAAACTGGGCAATGTGACAGCGTCTTGGCAAATATGACTATTTCGGTCTATTTAACCCAGGTTTTCTAGTCAATTTTGACTAGACTGACAGTGTAAAATCATTTGACGAGGCATTTTTTTTAAAGGTGCATCATGCTTGGTAGACAGAGAAATCCTAAGTTTTCGTAACACTATGAACCTGCACCCAGGGTGCTTAACCAGTTTTTTTCGGCTTAGCCTTACAGAGGAGTTTAATTGGGATGCAATTTCCTTAATGACACATATTGATTGTTTGTAAAACTGTTTAAAAAAATTATCCAACACAAATTAAGCTCAAAATATATAATATCCTTCCGATCATTTTTTGGACTCCCGACGTACTTGGAAATTGTATCACTTTTGATGAAATGCCGTATCTGCTCATTGTCGTACTGAGATTTCAATCTTTTAATATAATCTATTTCTTTCACATCACGATAGAGACAAAATACGGCTATTTAATTGTTAACCATTGATGTTAGCACAGTAAAAAAAAAAGGGACGTTGCAATACACGTGGTCATTAATCACTTCATATATAATGCCAACCAAACACAATTTTGTTGTTTTCCATGAGACTTGGCGATGAGTGTAAGCAAGTACCAGGCTCTCATATTAAATCAACAACAACGATGGATCAACATAAATCGGAACAAACACCTTTAAGTACAAGCAAATGTAGCTGATATCAAATAGTCGTCAATAACATAAACATGCAGCAGAATGACTCGATCTATTCATTCTTCATTCAAGGGACACAAGAATTTTCTGAGGACACAATCTCTGTAAATTTGCACTTTGTTGTAGAATACCAACCGCGGACAAGTTTCCGAAGGTTTGACAAATGAAAGAAAACACAATCATGTTTTGAATCTTGCCTGCTGTCCTGCCGTTGCCTCATAAACAACCATACTCGGATATCTGTTCATGCACCGACAGAAAATAGACAAAAGCATATATTATTACCACGAAGATGGCTCATCCGCTTTAAAAAAAAAATTTCCCCAATTTTTTTCCCTCCAGGTTTGATTAATATATTGTAAATTGTTTTAATAAAAAATGGGGGGGGGGGGTTCTATGGACTATGGACAGAAAATACAAATTGCAATTTCTTACAAATACACCAAATTTTGTGCCTTAAGATTTGGGTACAAACATATTACTGGGGCCGAACGTGTTCAGATCATATAATACTCTAACTTTTTCGAGTAAAAATCTGGGGGGGGGGGGGGGGGTGTTGGGTGGGTGGTGGGGGTGGTGGGTGGGGGTGGTGGGGGGGGGGGGGTGGGGGGGTGGGTGGTGTGGGGGGGAGGGTTGGTGGATCACGAATGCCCCTTTATCATAACCAGGAACATGTACTATGAAATCAACACAGGGACATAAGCTTACTGGGGGACTGGGACACATTTCTGTCAATAGCTACAAGTCAATTTTATCAAAACCAAAAGCCACATTAATATTATGTATATTTTAATAATTTTACACTAGTCTGTTAACATTTTAAAGGGGGAAATCATAGTGCTGTGTCACATTAGTAGATTTAGGGCATGATACATCGCTTTGGATCAAGAAAAGGGTAACAGGTCAAAATATGCCCAGGGTAGAACACACCCAGGCGGTACAACACAGTTTAAGAAGGAATCTTGAATTTTGTGAGCAAAGGGCCAAAGCCAAAAAATGGTCATCACCAAACCTAAAATCCAAGTCTTCTATTGAACATTAACAAACCATGGCTACAAGGGTCTAACTAAAGCCTATGAACCCAAAAAAAATTTGCGGTTAATGCATACGTTATTGAAATAAAGGCACTAAAGATAAAAATGGACGCCCTCTTAGTGCGACGGGCGGAATTTGAACATTGATATATCTTAATACTAAAAAATAGATAACCGATTTCTTATTTTTTGCATGTTCATATTGCTTTGATCACACAATCAAAACTTTAAAAAATTCTCAAAGGGTTTTTAAAGTAAGTAAAAAAAACAGATAAAGTGTAAAATTTCCGTCCAGTCGCATTTTGAGGTGGGCGATTGTTTTTTATTTCTAGGCTAAAAAAATTATTCAAATGAATGAAACTTTCCAAACTATCAAATAATGTTGCAAACTGTCTGCAGTGGTTTAAAATTTGTAAATTTCCCGGGAAGAAGGTTACATTTCTCACAGATTTCCCACCAGATCTAATGTATAAATTTCCCTTCATAAGGCCAAATTTTCCCTCCAATGCCCATTTCCTGGGTAAGGAGCTTCCCATTCCCCACTTTTTCGAGCCATTCGTCATGTTTAACAAACAATAAAATCATTTCCAATATTTCTCCTTAAACTATAGCATGTGTTCCTCCTTTTCATGACGGGACGGAATCCAAGTGCGACGGACGGAATTTGCCTAATGAACATACAGAAAATTACGCTTTGTTCTGCTATTTCGAATTTTTTTCTGGTATCAAACATATTCATGCCCCTTCGGTTTGTACTAGCATAAATTTTTTTTTGAAAACTTCATTTTGATAATAAAAATTACCAGTACTATCATTTTTAAGAAACAGCTTTAAAAATTCAGTGTATTGTCTAAATCACGTACATGTATCAGCACTGAAAATCACTATCATTTTTTATACCCTGGAGGAGTTGCTCTACTTTCAGCTCAGGGCACTTTATAGAGCCCGCCCCTATCTAACATGGATAGCCCATTTCAACACTGAGTTTGGTGGATAAGAAATTCCATATGTTCACATGTGGGTTAATATCCAACTTATACATCTACACAACAGTCTTTATGTTATTTTCATGACTTTTTCTAAACTAGTCTGGTCTTTCACCTTGTTTGTCATAACATTCCCAAGTAAACAAAATTGTTATTTTTCAAATGTAGAAGTTGTAACAATGCAGGGATGTAAATTTTCAGTAAATTTTTGATTTCAGGAAATGGACTAACTCAAAATTCCGCACGTTTTTCAGGATTTCATCGTACTACTTTCACTACTATGAGTTAGTGGCACTCATAGAACAAGAACAATTTTGGGCAAAATGATTGTAATTTGATTGGTTTTGGTATTTTATCACTGAAATAATTATCATTGAAACTGCATTCCAGTTTCCTTTGTGAGCAAAGTGCATGTAGAAGCTAACTGAATACATTAACCATTTGCAGGCAGTTACAGCGAACAAGCGTATTTTCCTTTGAATAATTACATTTAGATACACATGGTCTGTTGTTTTTGTAGATTGAAATTGACACATCTGTGCCTTTTACCAGTAAAACTCCTTCATATTGTTGTATATTGTAGTTAGTGTCTGCCATGCCCACAAAAGCAAGGCCAACAATTGGGTAAATGTCTTTAAATGGTTTAAGCAGACAATGGTTTCCTGAATGATGGTATGTTGCTTTAATTTGGCTTGGCTTTCCAAGTAGGAGTAAAAATGCAGTTTTTATGAAAAGCGTGATATTGCCAATTAAATTGAGGCAGGAATTGATTCGGTCTTCTGTCCCGTCGCACCGATATGTCGTTGTACAAGTTGCGTAGCTCTCTAATTTATAGAAGTTAAGATCCAATTTCTATGATATTAATCGCATGATAGTTGAACTTACTATTGATGTTAATAAATTCACATGTACCTCCTATAACTTTTGATATACTTAAGCAAATGTTCATTTCAAAATACCATGAAATCTATCTATCTTCTCCCGTCGCGCCATCAAATATTTTACCATGTCAACATGTTTACTTTAGTTTCTTCATGTCTGCCTGAATGTACAGTGTGAGTAAGAAAAACCTACATTCAGGAAAATTTTTTCTTCAAAGGTTAACATTATTCTTGCTTGAAAGTTTTGCTTTGGTTGT